>CM038713.1:2853931-2898931 GCA_021613375.1 Megaleporinus macrocephalus | reverse complement strand
CTCATATATACCATCCCCCTCTCTACCTCCCCAAATATATACCCTCCCCTTCTCTGACCCTCATATATACCCTTCTCTTATCTACCACTCCTATATACCCCCCTCTTATCTACCCCTCATATATACCCTCCCGTTCTCTACCCCGAATAATATACCCTCCTCTTATCTACCCCTCATATATACCCTTCCTTTTATTTACCCCTCATATATACCCTCCTCTTATCTACCCTCCTTTTATCTACTCCCTATATATATCCTCCCCTTATCTACCCTTCATATATACCCTCCTCTTATCTGCCCCACATATATACCGTCGCCTTACCAACCCCTTATATATACCCTCCCCTTCTCTAACTTTCCTATATAACCTCCCCTTTTCTACCCTGAAAAATATACCCTCCTCTTATCTACCCCTCATTTATACACTCCCTTTATCTACCCCATATATACCCTTCCCTTATCCACCACATATAAACCCTCCCCTTATGTACCGCATTTATACCTCCCCTTATCTACCCCTCATATCTACCCTCCCCTTATCTACCCCTCATATATACCCTCCTCTTATCTACTCCCTATATATATCCTCCCCTTATCTACCCTTTATATATACCCTCCTCTTATCTGCCCCACATATATACCCTAGCCTTACCAACCCCTTATATATACCCTCCCCTTCTCTACCCCTCATATATACCCTCCTCTTATCTACCACTCCTATATACCCTCCTCTTTTCTACCCCTCATTGATACCCTCCCCATCTCTACCCCGAAAAATATACCCTCCTCTTTTCTACCCCTCATTGATACCCTCCCCATCTCTACCCCGAAAAATATACCCTCCTCTTTTCTGCCCCTCATATATACCCTCCTCTAGTTTTCCTAGTTACTGAGTAAAAGCTGAAGCTGCAGCTGAAACTGTCCTTCTTCTTCTTCCTGACTGTTTTTCATTCACTCGCTGTGTCTGACCTGCTGCTGGTCAGATCTGGTCAGGGTGGAGTTACAGCTAATGAATGATGAGCTGAAGGTTCACACTGTGCTGGTGATGCTGTGAGTGAGTGATGAATAAACAAGGAGAGGTTCTTTCTTTCTGCCTCTTCTCCTTCTTTCTTTCTTTCTTTTTCTCCCTCTCTCTTTTTCTCTTTCTCCTGTATTTGTGTTTGTATTGTTCTGCCGGTGTCCTGTCTCTGTGAGTCTGTACTGATAAATGTTGGTGTGTGTTTTGCATATTTATATTAATCTCTGGTAAAACCTGGATCCGGATCAGCCCGAGGCTCTGTCACTCACACACTCAACTCCGCAAACTTGCACATTAACGTCAGTGCTGGACGGTTGCCGCGGCATCCAGCGTTTTCTTGCGCTCTGCAGTCGTAATGTGGTTAATATGTTGGAGCTAATTAGAAACCCCAGATGAAGGAACTGCACTGCGTCTGCCAACTAATACACTGACAGACAAACCCAGCGCCGCCTGCTTAAAGCAATAATCTGGAGAAAAATATGTGTATAGACTGTATGGACTGTATGGATTATATGGACTGTGTGGATTATATGGACTGTATGGATTATATGGAGTGTATGGACTGTATGGACTGTGTGTGTTATATAGGTTGTATGGACTGTATGGGCTGTATGGATTATATGGACTGTACTGATTATATGGACTGTATGGCCTGTGTGTTATATGGGTTGTATGGACTGTATAGACTGTATGGATTATATGGACTGTAAAGACTGTATGAGCTGTGGGTGTTCTATGGGTTGTATAGACTGTATGGGCTGTATGGATTATATGGACTGTATAGACTGTATGGGCTGTGGGTGTTCTATGGGTTGTGTAGACTGTATGGGCTGTATGGATTACATGGACTGTATAAACTGTATGGGCTGTGTGTGTTGTATGGGTTGAGTAGACTGTATGGGCTGTAGGGACTGTATAAACTGTATGGGCTGTGTGTGTTATATGGGTTGTATAGACTGTATAGGCTGTAGGGACTGTATAAACTGTATGGGCTGTGTGTGTTATATGGGTTGTATAGACTGTATGGGCTGTAGGAACTGTATAAACTGTATGGGCTGTGGGTGTTATATGGGTTGTATGGTCTGAATGGACTGTATGGGGTATATGGATTATAATGACTGTATGGATTAGATGGACTGTATGGGCTGTATGTATTAAATGGACTGTATAATCTGCATAGACTGTGGATTATATGGACTGTATGGTCTGTATGGATTATATGGACTGTATAATCTGTATGGACTGTAAGGATTGTATAATCTGTATAGACTGTAAGGATTATATAGACTGTATGGGTTATATGGACTGTATAATCTGTATGGGCTGTATGGATTAAATTGTATAGATTGTATGAACTGTATAAATTGTATAGACTGTATAAGTTGTAGGGACTGTATGGACTGTATAGACTGTATAAATTGTAGACTGTATAAATTGTAGGGACTGTATGGACTGTATAGACTGTATAAATTGTATAAACTGTATAAGTTGTAGGGACTGTATGGACTGTATAGACTGTATAAATTGTGTAGACTGTATATGTTGTAGGGACTGTATTGACTATGTAGACTGTATATGTTGTAGGGACTGTATGGAATGTATAGACTGTATATGTTGTAGGGACTATATAGACTGTAAGCTGCTTTGAAAGTGTTTGTATATTAATTGAACTATTTTATTTAATACTGAGAGCTAATTGGTGAGTATAAGCAGCATTAGCTGAGTGTTAAAGCTAAATACGAATGTTAATGTTTAATACTGTGGTGAACTATATGGTTAATAGGGTGTTAATGGATACGTATCATCATGATATGAACTAGGTGACTGATCTTTTGCCCCATTCAGTCCTGTGGGGGGAATAAATCAGCGTTTAGTGATATGTGTGTGAAAACTGTGTATTATTAGTAATAATAAGAAGAATGAGGGGAGAAATGATGTAAATGGTACTTACACTGAGGTATTTAAACTGACCTGTTCGGTTAACTGACCCGTGGTCAGTATTTCTCTCGGCGTGTTGTCCTGCGCTGCAGTGTTGTGGTATGAAAGCGGCCGAGCGTTCCCTGCTCTGGATGGTTAGTGTTGATGTTGGACGCAGGTCCATCCAAACCCCCTGTTGCGTTCCGAGTAAATAGCAGATGTTGCCGCGGTCGGCCATATGTTGCCCATGCGCTCCCAGCGGTGCGGTGCATGTGTGTGAAAACAGGTGGACGGTGGTGCGGAGATTAAGGAATGGCCACAGCTTTCGGCCAGCCGGCGTTCGCCACCGCTGAGTGCCCACCAGTTTGAGCTCATTTGATCAGGCAGACTCATAAAGTTGTGATCAGATTTGGGGGGCCCGGGGCTGCCAGCTCCGTCTAATGTGGGCCGAAGGCTGGCATGATGGTTGCCTGTTTCATTTCACCCAGACAGTCGTGGCTGTGTACAATCATTCAGAACCTTTTCCCTCTTCAAAGCAGCCAGGAACGAGGTGGACGCTGACCAGAGCTGGAGCGGTATTAACCCTTAGAGCACACACAACAACCGTATGGAGTAGTTTATATTAATTATTATATTCATTATTTCTAACTTTATTAAACAAGCAAAGAATCTGTATAATGTTTTACTTCACAACCAATTTATAAAGGTCAGAACTGTGGACTGACACATGGATACAAATGGTCAGATAGATGGACAGAAAAGTGGTGGGATGGACAGAGGGAAGGGCAGACAGACAGGTAGATAGCCAGACAGACAAACAGATAGATGGATGGATGGATGGATGGATGGATGGATGGATAGGATGACAGACAGACAAATAGAAAGATTAGATAGAAAGACAGATGGACAGACTGAATAATAGCAGGACAGATGGTCAGATAGATAGATAGACAGATGCATAGATAGATAGACAGATAGATAGATAGACAGATGCATAGATAGATAGACAGATAGATAGATAGACAGATGCATAGATAGATAGATAGATAGATAGATAGATAGATAGATAGATAGACAGATGCATAGATAGATAGACAGATGCATAGATAGATAGACAGATAGATAGATAGATAGATAGATAGAAAGATAGATAGATAGATAGAGATGCAATGTTAGACAGACAGACAGACAGACAGACAGACAGACAGACAGACAGATAGATAGATAGATAGATAGATAGATAGATAGATAGATAGATAGATAGATAGATAGATGCATAGATAGATGCATAAATAGATAGACAGATAGATAGATAGATAGATAGATAGATAGATAGATAGATAGATAGATAGAGATGCAATGTTAGATAGATAGACAGATAGATAGACAGACAGACAGACAGACAGACAGACAGACAGACAGATAGATAGATAGATAGATAGATAGAGATGCAATGTTAGATAGATAGATAGATAGACAGAGAGGCATAGATGGAGGAGAGGAGTCTTAGATTAGACAGTGAATCTGTGAGTACGTCAGTAGAGGAGTCTTAGATTAGACAGTGAGTCTGTGAGTATGTCAGTAGAGGAGTCTTAGATTAGACAGTGAGTCTGTGAGTATGTCAGTAGAGGAGTCTTAGATTAGACAGTGAATCTGTGAGTATGTCAGTAGAGGAGTCTTAGATTAGACAGTGAGTCTGTGAGTATGTCAGTAGAGGAGTCTTAGATTAGACAGTGAATCTGTGAGTATGTCAGTAAAGGAGTTTTAGATTAGACGGTGAATCTGTGAGTACATCAGTAAAGGAGTTTTAGATTAGACAGTGAATCTGTGAGTACATCAGTAAAGGAGTTTTAGATTAGACGGTGAATCTGTGAGTATGTCAGTAGAGGAGTCTTAGATTAGACAGTGAATCTGTGAGTACATCAGTAAAGGAGTTTTAGATTAGACGGTGAATCTGTGAGTATGTCAGTAGAGGAGTCTTAGATTAGACAGTGAGTCTGTGAGTACGTCAGTAGAGGAGTCTTAGATTAGACAGTGAATCTGTGAGTACGTCAGTAGAGGAGTCTTAGATTAGACTGTGAGTCTGTGAGTATGTCAGTAGAGGAGTCTTAGATTAGACAGTGAATCTGTGAGTATGTCAGTAGAGGAGTCTTAGATTAGACGGTAAATCTGTGAGTATGTCAGTAGAGGAGTCTTAGATTAGACAGTGAAACTGTGAGTACGTCAGTAGAGGAGTCTTAGATTAGACAGTGAATCTGTGAGTATGTCAGTAGAGGAGTCTTAGATTAGACAGTGAATCTGTAAGTACGTCAGAAAAGGAGTCTTAGATTAGACAGTGAATCTGTGAGTACATCAGTAGAGGAGTCTTAGATTAGACAGTGAATCTGTGAGTACGCCAGAAGAGGAGTCTTAGATTAGACAGTGAATCTGTGAGTACGTCAGTAGAGGAGTCTTAGATTGGACGGTGAATCTGTGAGTACGTCAGTAGAGGAGTCTTAGATTAGACAGTGAGTCTGTGAGTACGTCAGTAGAGGAGTCTTAAATTGGACGGTGAGTCTCTGAGTACGTCAGTAGAGGAGTCTTAGATTAGACAGTGAGTCTGTGAGTACGTCAGTAGAGGAGTCTTAGATTGGACGGTGAATCTCTGAGTACGTCAGTAGAGGAGTCTTAGATTGGACGGTGAATCTGTGAGCTTGTCCGAGTTTAAAGCAAATGGAATCTAGTTTGGAGGAACCTCGCTGTCTCGGATTTGATCTCGGGAGATCGGTTTTAGATTGATGTCAGACGTGTGAAGCGTTCACTCTATTTTTCTCCGGCTTGAGTTATCAAACCCAGAAGAGGAGGTAAAAAAAAACAGAGGGAAAATCTAATCCCGGCGTTCCGAACTTTAATGTGGAGTGTGAACGTTCCTGAGTGGCTTCTCAGCAGCCCGGCTGAGAGTCATCAGTCGGCGCAGGAACACCAAGAGATTGGAACACTTCAGCCCGACACGAGTGTGTACATCTCCGCATCAGCGCCGTAACGTATCCAAGACAACCACTTAGCAGGCTCTGGGAGCAGCCCACACCACCCCCCCAGCCTCCCCAGCCCCCCCGCCTCCACCGTCCAGGTTATTATGCCTCGGTTTTTTGTTTTTTCTCCCCACGTTTACGAGCCGAAGCCTCTAATTTCCTGTTTATTAGTCTCGAAGCCATTTGCTGTGTTTTGCATGCAGGGAGGGAGTAACGGAGGTGAAGTTCACAAACTCAGAAACGAATGAAAACAAATAAAATCTGTTGCTTCCTGATGAAGTGAGTGACCTGAGACGAATGCACAACAAGGCTGAAGTGATGTTTTGGCAGAGCATTGGAGTTTTCTCCTCTAGCTGTGGACACACGTCCAACAATTAGGTTTCAGAACTGTTCAGTCGCTGACGGTATGAAAAGTGAGACTGAGGGTCCTGGGTCTTCTATAAAACCAAAAAGACCACTACACTACACTACCTACACCACTACACCACCGTACTAACCACTACACCACCGTACTAACCACTACACCACCATACTAACCACTACACCACCGTACTAACCACTACACCACCATACTGACCACTACACCACCATACTGACCACTACACCACCATACTAACCACTACACCACCGTACTAACCACTACACCACCATACTGACCACTACACCACCGTACTAACCACTACACCAACGTACTAACCACTACACCACCATACTAACCACTACACCACCATACTAACCACTACACCACCATACTAACCACTACACCACCGTACTAACCACTACACCACCATACTGACCACTACACCACCGTACTAACCACTACACCAACGTACTAACCACTACACCACCATACTAACCACTACACCACCATACTAACCACTACACCACCATACTAACCACTACACCACCGTACTAACCACTACACCACCATACTGACCACTACACCACCATACTAACCACTACACCACCTTACTAGCCACTACACCACCATACTAACCACTACACCACCGTACTAACCACTACACCACCATACTAACCACTACACCACCATACTAACCACTACACCACCGTACTAACCACTACACCACCGTACTAACCACTACACCACCCTACTAACCACTACACCACCCTACTAACCACTACACCACCATACTAACCACTACACCACCGTACTGACCACTACACCACCGTACTGACCACTACACCACCGTACTGACCACTACACCACAGTACTAACCACTACACCACCATACTAACCACTACACCACCATACTAACCACTACACCACCATACTGACCACTACACCACCGTACTAACCACTACACCACCATACTAACCACTACACCACCATACTAACCACTACACCACCGTACTGACCACTACACCACCATACTGACCACTACACCACCGTACTAACCACTACACCACCATACTAACCACTATACCACCGTACTAACCACTACACCACCATACTAACCACTACACCACCATACTAACCACTACACCACCATACTGACCACTACACCACCGTACTAACCACTACACCACCATACTAACCACTATACCACCATACTGACCACTACACCACCGTACTAACCACTACACCACCGTACTAACCACTACACCACCGTACTGACCACTACACCACCATACTAACCACTACACCACCATACTAACCACTACACCACCATACTGACCACTACACCAACGTGCTAACCACTACACCAACATGCCACCCTCACATACTTCTATAGAACCCATATTTTAAATAATCTTCATTATATTTTGTCTTTCAAGACTAAAGAAAGTGGTCCATTTGGTAAATTCTGATCCATCGCTGGGACAATGCATAATGCCAAATGTCTCACATGGCACTAATTAGAGTTATTTATTTATTAAATA
The DNA here is from genome assembly GCA_021613375.1 of Megaleporinus macrocephalus. NCBI lineage: Eukaryota > Metazoa > Chordata > Actinopteri > Characiformes > Anostomidae > Megaleporinus > Megaleporinus macrocephalus. Next base: position 2,891,083 of record CM038713.1, on the reverse strand, counting down.
ATTTAATAACCCAACATTACTAAAGATAGTGGTCCCTCCAGAGGACCTCTAATTTATTCCTTTATCATTTCCAAGGAGGGATGTCGATTGTAGCAGTGAGGGGCTGGTATTTAGTAGAGATGATCTTGGTTTTTGAAGGTCAGCGCTGCTGCTGGGTGCACACAGGGGACGTCTGGGTAGTGTCACTATACGTTCGGAGTGTCATGTGGAGATTCCTGGAGAATGATGATTCCCTTTGAGCCATATTATCATTGTGAGTGACAGGATTTGGCGCGTACAAATCCCAACTCACCAGCATCCACTTCACACTATCACCTTCTCTCCAGACTGTTCACTGTTCTCTCTCTGTCTCTCTCTCTCTCTCTGTCTCTCTCTCTCTCTCTGTCTCCAGACGTGCAGCACATAAAGAGGAGGGACATCGTGCTGAAGCGGGAGCTTGGCGAGGGGGCCTTTGGGAAAGTATTCCTGGCAGAGTGTTATAACCTCAGCCCCACCAAGGACAAGATGCTGGTGGCTGTCAAGGTAAGAGAGATGATGATGTCTCCATTAGAACGGGGTCACCTCCGTCTCCAGTTACACGAGCCCCACTGTAGAGGTCGCGGCTCCTTACCGATCTCCTCCTCCATCACATTAACCCGATCCCCCTCCAGCGTCTCGCTGAGGGGGTCTCAGGTCCAGCAAGCTGAAGCCCAGGGTGATATGGTGGCTTAGATCAATGGCCAAAAGAGGGACCTACTTTGTGCAGTGGAGGGATCGATGGGAACGATTGATGGCCGGGATAGGAGGTAGAGGGGTGGAGATGTCGTTTCCAGTAGGGAGGTGGGGTCCAGCTTTTGTCATCCTTCTCATTTTCAACAGGAGTTTGTAAACGAAGCTCCACTCTTACTCCCCGCGACCGCCTACAGTGGCTACCAGGACCCGGGTGTTAGAATCAGAACGTGGGTTGCTGACAGAAAGCCTTGGTCTGATATGTGGATGAGTGGAAAACATCCATGTCGCTGATGCTGCGTTCACATGTTTACATTGAATAAAACGTGATGGCGGCATGTAGCCACACAAATGTTGCCATTGTGAGAGCAGTACCAGTGAATGGATGATGATCAGAGGAGTTTAATCAGTGTAGACTGTTTATTTAAGGTGGAGAAAGGTAAAAGGAGCAGCACTCTTTTATGTGTGTTGTATAAAACTGGGTTTGTCTGGAATTCAACATAGGGACGTTTGGTGCCAATGAATCCTAAAACAAATCACCATTTGGTTTGATCCAAAGAAAAACAAGAATCTCCAAGATAGCAACTTTTAATATGAGACAATAGAATCAATATTTTCTATGGAGCATTTTGAATCATGTCTATTGGTCCATTCCTCAAAGAAATGAAAGAAAATGTGGATATATGGTTTTCTTTGGTGACAATATTCATTTCCATGGTTACATTGCACCCATTTATTTACATCCATTTTCATTTTTGCTGTTGCTGCATTCACACGTTTGCACCTAGTATCGGTAGATGGCAAAGGGCGGCATGTAGCCACACAAATGTTGGCATTGTGAGAGCAGTACCAGCAAACGGATGATGATCAGAGGAGCTTCATCAGTGTAGACTGTTTATTTCAGGTGGAGAACGGCTGTGGTCAATGGTAAAATCTATGTCTATATCATTAATTCTCCAAAATAGCAACTTTACAGCAGAGGACAAAAACCTGCCTTACTTTTAATATGAGTCAATAGAACCAACATTTTCTATGGAGCATTTCTATTGGTCCATTCTTTAAAGAAATCAATGCACCCATTTATTTAACATCTATTTTCACACTACATCCCACTTATCATGCTGACGATCAGAAGAACTTTATAAGTGTAGACTGTTAAGGTAGGAGGAGCTCTATACTCTTATTGTATAACACGGGGTTAGTCTGGAATTCAACAAGGAGACGTTTGGCGCCCATGACTTCAAAAAAAAATTCAACATGTAGTTTGATCCACGACTGCGGTCAGTGGCAAAACTGGCAGGATTTTATGTTGCAGTTCCTTAAAAAACAATATTTTGCATTCAGCGACTGCAAACATGAGCACACAATATCGTCACTGTCCAACGAAAAACAAGAATCTCCAAAATAAAAGTCTTTACTTTTAATATGAGTCAATGGAACCAACATTTTTTACTTTGCTTTGGACAACAACATTCATTTCCATGATTACAATGCACCCGTTTACACGGTTATGCAACATATGTTTTCTGTTTTACACTACATCCCATACATACATTTACACTATGCCGATGCTATGTTCAAAAGTTTGCACCTCGTATCAGTATGTGGCCAAGGGCGGCATGTAGCCACACAAATGTTGCCATTGTGAGAACCTTACCAATGAATGGATGATGATGATCAGAGGAGCACTGTAACTGTAGACTGTTTAGTCAAGGTAGCAGGAGCTCTGTACTCTTGTTGTACAAAACTCAGTTGGTCTGGAATTCAGTGGGAGTCATTTGGCGCCCATGACTCCCAAAAAACTCAACATCTGCTTTGTTGCACGGCTGCAGTCAATGGCAAAAGTTGAAACTATCAATGAAAAGTCCAACTCTCAACAGAGCATTCTGCTCAGCGCTGTGGTCTGAGATATTTCTTTTGCAGCTGCATCGACAACATCAGACACAATAGACGTGGTTATACAACGTCTATTTGAATCTTCACACCACATCCCATTTTTCACGGTATCACTACATCCCATTTGCATAGATTACACTATACATACTTCCGCTGTTCTCCTGCACCAATTTTCATGGTTGTTACATCCAATGTTCATGGTTGAACCACAGCTAAACAACATCCATTTCCATTCCATTTCCAGAGATATGCTGCCGCACCAATTCCTACGATTACGTGCTTTAGGAATGACAGGTTCTGAGAAGGAATGCAGAACTCCTGATGGAGAGCTATTGAACATAAACATGCGAAGAAATATTCAGAACCACCCAGCAGAAAACAAAAAACTCACAAATTCTTGTGTCTTCGGAATGAAAAAGTCATTTTGGCACATTTTCTTAAATCCATTGAATATAATATTCAAAAATGGAGAACAAAAAAAAAAGGTTTTGTTCCAACAGCAGTAATATTAATACATTATGTTTTTCCAACTTTATAATATTTCTATATGCTCAATCATCCCCAACATCAGAGGAACAGTCTAGATGCAGTCAGAACTGTTCACAGTGGTGGTGAATGGAACCAGACGTCCACCTCTAAAAGCCCCCTTACAGGAAGTTATTACAGTAGATGGATATAAATACACTGTCTGATTCTGAGACGTGTATAAAACCAGCACCTAGACCTGCAGACTGCTTCTACACACATTAGTAAAGAGTGGGTCGCTCTCAGGAGCTCAGTGAACTCCAGCGTGGTACCGTGATAGGACGCCACCTGTGAAGTCCAGTGGTGAAGTTTCCTCACTACTAAATATTCCACAGTGGACTGTCAGTGGTGTTAGAACAAAGTGGAAGTGATTGGGAATGACAGCAACTCAGACAGCAAGTGGTAGAACATGTACAATGACAGAGCAGGTCAGCGGATACTGAGGAGCATAGTGCACAGAGGTCACCAACTTTCTACAGAGTCAATCACTACAGACCTCCAAACTTCATGTGGCCTTCAGATCAGCTCAAGAACAGAGCGTAGAGAGCTTCATGGAATGGGTCTCCATGGCCCAGCAGCTGCATCCAAGCCTTGCAGGGTTGTATAGCATGCCACCAACGGACTTTAGAGCAGTGGAGACGTGTTCTCTGGAGTGACCAATCATGCTTCTCTGTCTGGCAATCTGATGGATGAGTGTGGGTTTGTCTTTATTGTGTCGAGTGTAATGTTTGGTGGAGGGGGGATTATGGTGTGGGGTTGTTTTTCAGGAGGTGGGCTTGGACCCTCAGTTCCAGTAAAAAGAAACTCTTAAAGGTCAAGCATTCCCATAAACACCCTCCTAAACCGTGTGGAGAGCCTTCCTAGAAAAGTTGAAGCTGTTATAGCTGCAAAGGTTGGGCCGACATCATATTAAACCCTCTGGATTAAGAATGAGACGCCACTCATGCGTATACGTGTGAAGGCAGGCGAGTGAATACTTTTGCCAATATAATGCATAGCATCTTCCAATTGTTTTTTAATATTAAGACATTTTAGCCCGAGTAGTTTTGGAGCACACAATGCAACAGCTGCCGTGATGTAGAGAAATCAAATACGAGCTCCATCTTCATAGTGCCCAAAACAAAACAGCCCCCCCCGGGTCAAGGTATCAGGTGGTATTGCCATATTCCGAGCTGGAGAATGAGTCATGACTAGACTAAAGCCTGACTAATGCCTTAACATGGTTCATCTACCGGAACTATCCTCCAAGGTCAGCAAACACATGAGTATGTGAGCAAGAAGCAGTCGGTCTATGAGCTATTCACTTACAGCCAACCAATCAAGAGCTTCTATTTTCCCCACTGCAGAGAGTCAAGGCTGGCGGCCGGAGGAGGCTTTGTGACTTTTATAAGTTCTTTTTCTCAGCGAGGTGTTACTTAGCAAGCCAGGCAAATTCGGGGAATCTTCTGGGTTAATTGTTAGTTGTGGCCGAAGCTGAGATGGAGAAAGGAGGAAGTACAGTGAATTAACTTTATCATCTGAAAGCCACATGAACTGCAGCTTCTTCTGAACGTCCTCAGCCACAGTCGACCACCAAGCAGTCCTGTGAGTCTCGTATGTACTCAGGTCTGCAGTCCTCTGTGGAATAGAGTTGGCTTTCCAAATGTGTTTCATACCTGGAATTATATAGCAGTGACCAGGCAACACCATAGCAACCCAGTAGGACACCATATCAATAACCTTAGACATCTTATGGTGTATTATAGGAAAAGTGTATTAACACTTTAGCAACCACCTGAGAAGCCATAGCAACCCCATTGTAACCACCTGAGATTGTATATCAATGGCACCTTAGCAACCGCTTTGGATAACAGCAATAGCCTATCAACTACTTAGCAACCACCTGGGATACCCTTGCAATGGCCTATTAACATCTTAACAACAACCTGCAGTACCATAGCAATGGCTTAGCAACATCTTAGCAACCATCTGAAATACCGTATCAATGGTCTAGCAACATCTTGGCAACCACATGGTACACTATAGTAGCAACCTAACAAAACCTTACTCATCACCTGGGAAACCATAGCAACACCTTAGTAATCACCTGGGATATTACTAAGGTGTTGGAGAGATACCATAGTAATTGCCTAGCAACATCTTAGCAACCACCTGTGATACCATAGCAACATCTTAGCAACCACCTGTAATACTATAGCAATGACATAGAAACATCTTAGCAACCACCAGGGATACCATAACAGCATCTTATCAAAGACCTGGGATACCATAGTAACACATTAGTAACCACCTGGGATAATATTCACTATTCACTAAAGTACTGTAACAATTTACTGTATCCACCTCCCTAATCCACCTCCCTAATAGTCATAATAGTCCACCTCCCTAATCCACCTCCCTAATCCACCTCCCTAATAGTCCACCTCCCTAATCCACCTCCCTAATAGTATCTGCTCTGTGGTGGTCCTGTGGGGGTCCTGATCATTAAAGAACAGAGTAATAAAGTATACAGAGAATCAGATGAACTACAGTCTGTAAGTGGAGCTCCTGTATGGTCAGTGGAGGTGATACACTGGACAGTGAGTGTATAATAATAATAGCTTGGCAACATCCTAGCAACCACCTGGGACACTATAGTAACAACATAACAAAACCTTAGTCACCATCAGGGAAACCACAGTGACACCTTAGTAACCACCTGGGATATTAATTGCTTATGAAGATCTTGGCAACCACCTAAGATACCATGGTAATTGCCTGCCAACATCTTAGCAACCACCTGTGATACTGTAGCAACATCTTAGCCACCACCTGAGAAACCGTAGCAACATCTTAGCAACCACTTGTAATACTATAGCAATGACATGGAAACATCTTAGCAACCACCAGGGATACCATAGTAACACCTTAGTAACCACCTGGGATAATATTCACTATTCACTAAAGTATTGTATTTATTGTAAATAAAATGCATTGTAAAATCCACCTCCCTAAAATTATCTGCTCTGTGGTGGTCCTGATCATTAAAGAACAAGGTGAGTATAGCTCCTCTACGGTCAGTGGAGCTGATACAGTGGACAGTGGGTGTAGATACTAGGAGCTGGTTTTAAGGCTGAGGCTGTTGTGGTGTATAGACTTGGCGTCAATAGTAAAGTTTAAACACCAACACAAACTTTAAAAGGACTCAAATAAACACAGTATGAGCTCTGAGCCAATAACAGCTAGTCATTCAGCAGGTTTATGGCAAATGCCTTCCACAAAAAAAAAAAAAAAAAAAAAAAAAAAAGCCCAGAGATAAAACAGAGCGAAGCTTCAGAAAAGAGCTGTTCCAATCACTATTCTGCTCAGTGTAGGTCTTACACATTACAGGCTGTTCGCTAAGACACAGATGGGGGGCATTGCCTTTAAAGTGGAATGCAATTCCTGCTGGTGAGTCTATCAAAGCCTGCACCTGGAATGCAATTTAGAGAGCACGCCGCTAAACTGCCAGCCTTCCCGACACCCTGTTTATGCAGTTATGTCCTATCATTGCTCGCCTATAGACGCTCGTAGCCTGTGGGTTAATCAAATGGATTGGGATTGTGTTGAATCTATTTGCTATTTAAATTGGTGGGTGTTTACGGGAGGGGTGAGGGGTGGGGAGAGGGCTGTCGTGGTAATTGACAGCATGCGTATGTCCTTGTAGGAGTTTAAGAAGTGCAAAGTGGTCCGAAAACAAGATTCCTAACCACGGATCACCCGGAATACCAGTGTAGTAGTGGAGAAGTGTGGCCGTGGGGGGCTTGGGCCATCTCACTCTCAAGCCAGGCCTGGATTCGTGGCTGCCTTAAAAGGTCAATAGAAAGTGTCACAAGTTGTAATTGGTCCTACGCTCTTATAACAGATGAACCCAAAGGCTCTATCACCTTGAGAGCATCCAAAAATATTCGGACGCTGACAAGTTACTGCTATTTTAGTGGTCGATCGCTGCGTTTTGGAGTTAAATGACGGATATTGGCTGCAGATGTTGGGCCAACAGTGTACCATTTGTTTGGCTGGACAAGTAACTCAGTGGCCACGTCTGTGTTGTTCCCTCATCATTTCATCCATAATTTGGGATTTGCATTCGGAATTTGCTGCTGTTGAACAGGAATTGCTCTGATTTTGTCAAAGAATTCAATGCTTGGGTCATTTAGAATATTTGTTGGTGAAAGTTTGAGACCATGCTTGTGCAAAGTTGTGGTGAATGGAATCTTAGTCACCACCTGGGAAACCACAGAAACACCTCAGTAACCACCTGGGATATTAAATGCCTAGGTAGATCTTGGCAACCACCTGTGATCCTATAACAATGGCATAGCAACACCTTAGCAGCCACCTGTAATACTATAGCAACGTCATAGGAACACCTTAGCAACCACCAAGGATACTGTACCAACATCTGAGGAACTATCTGGGATACCAGAGTAACGCCTTAGTAACCACCTGGGATATTTTTTTACTAAAATGCTGTAACAGTTTATTGTAAAATTCACCGTTCAAATCATACCTGCTCTGTGGTGGTCCTGTGGGGGTCCTTACCATTAAAGAACAGAGTAATAAAGTATACAGAGAATCAGATGAAAACATAGCAACACCTTAGCAACCATCTGGGAAACCATATCAATGACCTAGCAACATTTTAACAACGACCTGGGATAATAGTAGTGGCTTGGGAACATCCTAGCAACCACCTGGGACACTAAGTTGGGACACCAGACGTCCACCTCTAAAAGCTCCTCACAGAAAGTTCTTACAGTAGATGTTATAAATACACTGTCTGATTCTGAGACGCTGTTTATGATAGTTTAGAGAAGATCTCAGTCTTAAACTCCATTCATGGTGGAGGGATACATGCAGGACGCGGTGAGGTTCAAATAGTCCCCCGAAGGACACAAACTCATTTCATATGTTATTCCAGGCACACCTGCATACGTGTGGACAGATGGATGGCCAGACATATGACCGCCTATTAGATTTTACATTTACTAGCATCATATCAAAGGCATCCCGTAGTGGCCACGCGCAGCAGATCCGAGATACACACGACGCTATCAGAAGCGAAAACGTTTGCCTGAAGGAAATCGTAGGTCAAACCTGAAGGCGGCTCAATTTTAAAGCGCCGTCTTTTTTTATCGGGTCATCTACGGAAGGGAGAGTATCAGAGGAAGACGGTGACGGCAGTAAATACAGCGTTGGCCGGCGGCGGGCCCAGCCGCCATTAATCTGCCCAATCCTCCCAGCACCATCCCTCTTCATCAGTGCACTCATCCGTGGGATGATGCCGGCTATCACAGTCCGGCGCAGGACAGAGCAGGAGTGATAATCCTGTCTGCCGGGGGTGTTAGATCATCACCCAAACACTTTACTCCACACGCTTTGATCAGAAGTAATCGCGGCCACTTTTTTTTCTGACCATTTTCCATTCTCCCTCCGACCGCACCGGACTGCTGGATGTTCCCGGGAAGACGGGTGAACGTGACTAGCCGGGATTTGCCGAAAAGGTCATAGAAAATATCTTCTCCATCATCCTGCAGGACTCTCGAAACAGGGAGACAGGACTGTATTCCATGGGCTTCGGTCTGCTTTCATAGAGCGCTGTTATATTTCAGTGACTGGGTTTGGGTTGAAAGTTGGTGGGGACGTTAAAAACCCTGTGATGGAAAGTTCTGCATAACTGAATGACCATGAATCGGAATATGCATAATCAATTTTCGGTAAGATGTTTGGTTTCTGGATAAGTGACTGTAGCTTCATATTTCTAAAGGTTTAAAGTCAAATGAGCTTGTATTTGTAACGATGGACTTACAAACCACACAGAAATGAAAGGTGAACTAGTTTCAATGATGAAGTGTTTTTTTCGGTCTTTTTCTTGGTATTTTAGATGCAAGAGTCCAAAAATCCTGCTACAAAGATTTTTTAGTGCATCAAAAGAAGAAAACACATGAAAAATAGCATCTGGTTTGGTTTGAAAGTTGGTGGGGATGTTATAAGCCTGGGCTTGGTTTGGATTGAAAGTTGGTGGAGATGTTATAAGCCTGGGCTTGGTTTGGTTTGAAAGTTGGTGGGGATGTTATAAGCCTGGGCTTGGTTTGGTTTGAAAGTTGGTGGGGATGTTATAAGCCTGTTTGAAAGTTGGTGGGGACGTTGTTATAAGCCTGGGCTTGGTTTGGTTTGAAAGTTGGTGGGGACGTTGTTATAAGCCTGGGCTTGGTTTGGTTTGAAAGGTGCTGGGGATGTTATAAGCCTGAGCTTGGTTTGGTTTGAAAGTTGGTGGGGATGTTATAAGCCTGGGCTTGGTTTGGTTTGAAAGTTGGTGGGGATGTTATAAGCCTGGGCTTGGTTTGGATTGAAAGTTGGTGGGGATGTTATAAGCCTGAGCTTGGTTTGGTTTGAAAGTTGGTGGGGATGTTGTTATAAGCCTGGGCTTGGTTTGGTTTAAAAGATGGTGGGGAGGTTATAAGCCTGAGCTTGGTTTGCTTTGAAAGTTGGTGGGGATGTTATAAGCCTGGGCTTGATTTGGTTTGAAAGTAGGTGTGGATGTTATAAGCCTGGGCTTGATTTGGTTTGAAAGTAGGTGTGGATGTTATAAGCCTGGGCTTGGTTTGGTTTGAAAGTTGGTGGGGATGTTGTTATAAGCCTGGGCTTGGTTTGGTTTGAAAGTTGGTGGGGATGTTGTTATAAGCCTGAGCTTGGTTTGGATTGAATGTTGGTGGGGATGTTATAAGCCTGGGCTTGATTTGGTTTGAAAGGTGGTGGGGATGTTATAAGCCTGGGCTTGGTTTGGTTTGAAAGATGGTGGGGATGTTATAAGCCTGGGCTTGGTTTGGTTTGAAAGTTGGTGGGGACGTTGTTATAAGCCTGGGCTTGGTTTGGTTTGAAAGGTGCTGGGGATGTTATAAGCCTGAGCTTGGTTGGGTTTGAAAGTTGGTGGGGATGTTGTTATAAGCCTGAGCTTGGTTTGGTTTGAAAGTTGGTGGGGATGTTATAAGCCTGAGCTTGGTTTGGTTTGAAAGTTGGTGGGGATGTTATAAGCTTGAGCTTGGTTTGGTTTGAAAGTTGGTGGGGATGTTGTTATAAGCCTGGGCTTGGTTTGGTTTAAAAGATGGTGGGGAGGTTATAAGCCTGAGCTTGGTTTGCTTTAAAAGTTGGTGGGGATGTTATAAGCCTGGGCTTGATTTGGTTTGAAAGTAGGTGTGGATGTTATAAGCCTGGGCTTGGTTTGGTTTGAAAGGTGCTGGGGATGTTGTTATAAGCCTGGGCTTGGTTTGGTTTGAAAGTTGGTGGGGATGTTGTTATAAGCCTGAGCTTGGTTTGGTTTGAAAGGTGGTGGGGATGTTGTTATAAGCCTGAGCTTGGTTTGGTTTGAAAGTTGGTGGAGATGTTATAAGCCTGAGCTTGGTTTGGTTTGAAAGTTGGTGGAGATGTTATAAGCCTGAGCTTGGTTTGGATTGAATGTTGGTGGGGATGTTATAAGCCTGGGCTTGATTTGGTTTGAAAGGTGGTGGGGATGTTATAAGCCTGAGCTTGGTTTGGTTTGAAAGTTGGTGGAGATGTTATAAGCCTGAGCTTGGTTTGGTTTAAAAGTTGGTGGGGATGTTATAAGCCTGGGCTTGGTTTGGTTTGAATATTGGTGGGGATGTTATAAGCCTGAGCTTGGTTTGCTTTGAAAGTTGGTGGGGATGTTATTATAAGCCTGGGCTTGGTTTGGTTTGAAAGTTGGTGGGGATGTTATAAGCCTGGGCTTGATTTGGTTTGAAAGTTGGTGGAGATGTTATAAGCCTGAGCTTGGTTTGGTTTGAAAGGTGGTGGGGATGTTGTTATAAGCCTGGGCTTGATTTGGTTTGAAAGGTGGTGGGGATGTTATAAGCCTGAGCTTGGTTTGGTTTGAAAGTTGGTGGAGATGTTATAAGCCTGAGCTTGGTTTGGTTTGAAAGTTGGTGGAGACGTTATAAGCCTGAGCTTGGTTTGATTTGAAAGTTGGTGGGGATGTTATAAGCCTGGGCTTGATTTGGTTTGAAAGTTGGTGGGGATGTTATAAGCCTGGGCTTGATTTGGATTGAAAGTTGGTGGGGATGTTGTTATTAGTCTGGGCTCGGTTTGGTTTGAAAGTAGGTGGGGATGTTATAAGCCTGGGCTTGGTTTGGTTTGAAAGTTGGTGGAGATGTTATAAGCCTGAGCTTGGTTTGGTTTGAAAGTTGGTGGGGATGTTATAAGCCTGGGCTTGATTTGGTTTGAAAGTTGGTGGGGATGTTATAAGCATGGGCTTGGTTTGGTTTGAAAGTTGGTGGGGATGTTATAAGCATGGGCTTGGTCTGGTTTGAAAGTTGGTGGGGATGTTATAAGCCTGGGCTTGGTTTGGTTTGAAAGTTGGTGGGGATGTTGTTATAAGCCTGAGCTTGGTTTGCTTTGAAAGTTGGTGGGGATGTTATAAGCCTTGTCATAAGCATTTCTGCATAACTGAATGACTGTGAATCGGATTGATCCAGATTGCTGGGGATGGAAAATAGACATCAGAAGACTTTAACAGTATTACATGGAACCGTGGCAACACTTCCAGTATTCGTAATGCCTTATAAATGTATTTATAAAGTCATATATTGCAGCTATAATACCAGATATAAGTGTATAAATCTGCTCTTAAGTATTACTAATTATATACACCAGTTAAATTTGGTGATTATGTTGTTTACTGTGACCTTGCAGTCCTGAACACTTTAGCTTTGCTACTACAGTCACTTTACATCACCACTAAGTTAACCCTTCAAAGCCTGAATCATGAAACATGAAAATTATTTAAAAATGTGTGTTAATTTTACATATAATACAAAAAAATAAATAAATAATGATAACAATAAAATTAAATAACACTTTGCATATATGAATCATATTTGGTGCATCTTTTTTGCTAACAAATAAAAACATCCAGAACACGAAAAATTATAAAATTGATGATTGACAGGTCTAAAAAAACTTCAAATGTGTGTATCAAATATTATTTAAGTGGCATTAAAGGGTTAAAACATTAACACTGCATATGTGGTTGCTTTTATCCACAGAGCACTCAAGGAGGAGCCTTATTACCTAAAAGATTTGCTTGCACAGGACATGATATTGTTTTTTCTTATTTCTTTGTACTTTAATGCAAAATGGTTTGTTGACGTATAAGATCTAAACTAAAAAATAAGTTCAAATAAAATTTAGACTTCACCCCATAACAGACCAAATACTTTATTTACTAACAACATCTATATATATATACACTACCGCTCAAAAGTTTAGGATCACTTCAGAATTTCATTTCATGCAATTTTCATGCAATTCACAAACAATACTGTCTATTTCACAATTAATGTAAGTGTATCAGATGATTTTTAAAGAATAAAAATGTTTGTATTAAAGTCTATTTTTGTATAGAGGCTTTTTTTACATATAGTTCTATTATCAGCGATTCTCAGTCCTCTGTCTAAATCTCCTGGTACGACCACCAATCCAAGTTAAGGATGTTATTGGACTAATTGGTTGTTAGGACACTCTTGATCAATTGTGATCACAGCTGAAAAACATTCTACTAATAAGTGAGTATAAAAGGGAACAACATTCTAGGTTAGTTTAGTATCTGAAGATCAGCAGTTGATGTCTTGCTGACCGACTCACAATGACCAGAAAGAAACAACTTTCTTTAGAGACCCGTCAGTCCATTGTTGTGTTAAGGAAGAAGATACTCTATATATATATATATATAGAGAGAGAGAGAGAGAGAGAGAGAGAGAGAGATCAATACATACACATACAGTGTCTAAGTTTAAGATAATTACAGTTTCTTCTACAACTTTTCTTAAAGAAACTAAATATAAATACAGTGCCTTATTGGCTGACCGAGTCGAGACAGGACTTTGGGGAACTTTCTGCCGATCGAGTATAACATCCTCACGGCCAGCTTCGGCCTGCAGGCTCGTCTTTGGACAGGCTCGTCTTTGGACAGGCCCGTGTTTGGACAGGCCCAGCTTTGATCGTGAGTGAGATAACTGCTGTTATTACTGGATACTGTGAAATAGATTGCGGGTCTGCTGCTCTCGCTCCAACTTTTGTTGCCAAACAAGTCGGTAGCTCCTTCTGGCATCGCATGCTGACACAGTGAAGACTACATTTTAACACGTCAGCAAATACCTGACTGAACCCCACCACCTTTCCAGCACAGCGCCTTTCTTCTGACGGGCTTTTTGGCCCGAGCCCTAGATTAGGGTTCATCTATTCTCTTTGCCTCTCGGGCTTCAGCTGTCACTGCGTGATGGTGGGTGCTGAAGTTTTGCAGAGCTGTGCGGTACTTTCTTCCAGGGGTCTTTTATCCTGTTCTGCTGTTCCTACATTATAAGCTTTAATACAGGAGGCGTAATAGAGCGTTCAGGCCACTGTTGCTGGCTGGAGGAGGAGTAATTCCTCCTAAAGGCTTTCTGCTGTGGGTTTCTAATCAGAACGGTGGCCACTGCTGTATATGTGGCCTCTGCATCACTTCCCACCTTCTCTATGAACCAGCCTCTGGTGGTGGTTGACCAATGGACGGCAAGGTTTTGTCCCCAAACGCCTCCAGTTGGGCTCGGTGGACGTGAGGTCCACTAATCCAGCATCTCGTATAGAGAAGATCACATAGCCGTCTGTGCTCAGGGGCTTTCATCCGTCCATATATGCCCCTCGGTGTGATCTGGGAGAGTGTTAATTAAACGAAACTCAAGCTCAACTCAGTTAACAGTTTGTGGGGTCTGAGATTAATAAAACATGGTGTCTTGTGTGCTTACTCTTTGGACAAAATGTGCTGAATTAGTTTCGGATAAGGTGTTTAGCTCCTAGATACGTGACTGTAGCTTCACAGTCTTGTGTTCACTAACCTAGTGCTCACAGAACTGAAGGGTGAACTAGTTTTAATAATGAAATGGTTTGAATGTTTTACTGCCCCATAATCTCTTTGTTCCCTAGTGTGTGTGCGGGTGTGTAGGTAGTTATGTGAGCATTTCACTGATCTCTTGTGCATGTTCACTAGTGTGTGTGTGGGTGTATCATTGCTTCTAGTGGGTTTGTTTACTCTAGTGTATGTGTGTTCACTGCCTTCTAGTGTGTGTGTGTTTCACTACTTCCTAGTGCATGTTCACTACTGTATGTGTGTGCGTATGTGGTTGTTTCATTGCTCCCTAGTGCATGTTCACTAGTGTGTGTGTATGCGTGTGTTTCACTGGCCCCTAGTGTGTGTGTGTGTGTGTGTTCACTAGTGTGTGTGTGTATGGGTGTTTCACTGCTCCATAGTGCATGTTCACTAGTGTGTGTATGCGTGTGTTTCACTGGCCCCTGGTTTGTGTGTGTGTGTGTGGGTGTGTGTGTGTTCACTAGTGTGTGTGTGTGTGTTCACTATAGCATGTGTGTGTATGAGTGTTTCACTGCTTCCTAGTGCATGTTCACTAGTGTGTGTATGTGTGTGTTTCACTGGCCCCTAGTGTGTGTGTGTGTGTGTTCACTACTGTGTGTGTATGAGTGTTTCACTGCTTCCTAGTGCATGTTCACTAGTGTGTGTATGTGTGTGTTTCACTGGCCCCTAGTGTGTGTGTGTGTGTGTGTGTGTGTGTGTTCACTACTGTGTGTGTGTGTGGGTGTTTCACTGCTTCCTAGTGCATGTTCTCTAGTGTGTGTGTGTATGCATGTGTTTAACTGGCCCCTAGTGTGTGTGTTTTCACTAGTGTATGTGTGTATGTGGGTGTTTCTTTGCTTCCTAGTGCATGTTCTGTAGTGTGTGTGTGTCCGTGTGTTCACTAGTGCGCGTGTTCCCTGCACGAACGGGTTAAATGCGGAGGTCAAATTCTCAGATCGTGGTCCAGAGTTCTCCGTCCCGATTCAAACTTTTGACTCTCTCTCTCTCTCTCTCTCTCTCTGTCTCTCTCTCTCTCTCTCTTTCTCTCTCTGTCTCTCTCTCTCTCTCTCTCTCTCTCTCTCTGTCTCTCTCTCTCTCTCTTTCTCTCTCTGTCTCTCTCTCTCTCTCTCTCTCTCTCTCTCTCTTTCTCTCTCTGTCTCTCTCTCTCTCTCTCTCTCTCTCTGTCTCTCTCTCTCTGTCTCTCTCTCTCTCTCTCTCTCTGTCTCTCTCTCTCTCTCTCTCTGTCTCTCTCTCTCTCTCTCTCTGTCTCTCTCTCTCTGTCTCTCTCTCTCTGTGTCTCTCTCTCTCTCTCTCTCTCTCTCTCTCTCTCTCTGTCTCTCTCTCTCTGTCTCTCTCTCTCTCTGTCTCTGTCTCTCTCTCTCTCTCTCTCTCTCTCTCTCTCTCTGTCTCTCTATCTCTCTCTCTCTCTCTCTCTCTCTCTCTCTCTCTCTGTCTCTCTCTCTCTCTGTCTCTGTCTCTCTCTCTCTCTCTCTCTCTGTCTCTCTCTCTCTCTCTCTCTTTCTCTCTGTCTCTCTCTCTCTCTGTCTCTGTCTCTCTCTCTCTCTCTCTCTCTGTCTCTCTCTCTCTGTCTCTCTCTCTCTCTCTCTCTCTGTCTCTCTCTCTCTCTCTCCCTCTCTCTCTCTCTCTCTCTTTCTCTCTCTGTCTCTCTCTCTCTCTCTCTCTCTCTCTCTGTCTCTCTCTCTCTGTCTCTCTCTCTCTCTCTCTCTCTGTCTCTCTCTCTCTCTCTCTCTCTCTCTCTCTGTCTCTCTCTCTCTCTCTCTCTGTCTCTCTCTCTCTCTGTCTCTCTCTCTCTCTCTGTCTCTCTCTCTCTCTCTCTCTCCCTCTCTCTCTCTCTCTGTCTCTCTCTCTCTCTCTCTCTCTCTCTCTCTCTCTCCCTCTCTCTCTCTCTCTCTCTTTCTCTCTCTGTCTCTCTCTCTCTCTCTCTCTCTCTCTCTCTCTCTCTCTCTCTCTCTCTCTCTCTCTCTCTCTTGGCTGGAGCACGGGGGCTGCCGTGACTTATGTGTGCTATAAAATAAGGACACGCTCTGCCAAAATGGCTGATGGACCCAATTTAATCTTTTAGGAAGGACAAAGAGGATGATGGGAGTTGACAAGTGTGGCTCAGAGGAGGACAGTAAGGCAGGAGCGCCGGAGTCGAGCGGCTCGGCGTGTTCGTTCTGCCGGATTTAAGTGGTCGGGGGCTCCAGCCCGACGCAGCCGGGGCTCGGCGACAGGATTAGTCATTTTTAGCCTTTAATTCGACTCCGCGAGGATCATCCTCCGCGCCCGCTTTACATTGTTGGCGTCTTACGATGGTTATCGCGCTAATGCCGGCGAGAAATCCGGACAGGGCCGCGATTGTTCTAGACTGACTCTCGCGTCCTTGTTTGGGCCTGTTCATCTGCAGTTCAATCACGTCTGTGTTTATAGAGGAGCGGAAAAAAATGAATCTGATACAACTTGGCATGCGCCATCAGCCTTGGAGGAAAAGCGTATGGCAGACGGCCAAAATGCAGAAATATTGATTCTCGTCTTCGGGACTGGAAAAGAGTGAAATATAAGCTTCTGATAAAAATAAAAGGTGCTACTATATAAATCTGAGACGAGTATGAAATAATTACTTTGGAAATGTACTGGAATCTCTCATTAAACTCAGCTGTAAAATAGTCCCGCAGACTCAAAGGCTAATGTATTCATTACAGAAGGTGTGTGTGTAGCGGGGGGGCATTTAGTGGGGTGAAATTTCCTAATACGCTCGAATTCAGTTATTATTGATAAACGGTTGGGACTTTAATCTACTGTGGTAACACTTTCTTTTAATGTCCACACACGACCTTAATAATAATTACGACCTTAATCTTTGGTCAGTAAAGGCCAAATTCACTAAACGCTGACCTAATAGGCACTCTAAGACATTATATACATTATAATTATAATATGTACTCAGTAAAACTCTATATTATTTAAATATTAATCAGTATTAATAGAGTAAGTAGAGCTTTTCCATACGTCAGTGTGTTTATTTAACTCTTTCCAAGCTTCTCCTAAACAACCCAGTATTATTATCAGTTCTCATCTAATACCTGCTTTAACTGCTCAGTACTTCATTAAGATAAATCAAGATTTGCTGCTGAAGGAACTGAACACATTCAAACAATGTCTGGGGCGTCCAGGAGAAATCTGGAACCTAACTTTGTTCTTCAAACTGGATCAAGATCTGATCTACTTCTCTCACAATAACATATTCATGTTACTTTGTATTGTATGTCTGATTATTTACATCTGTTCTAATCAGATCTGCTGTTCTTAGAGGTGAACACACACTTATTGATCAGCTTATGTTTCACGGTGGTGTATATGGTGGGCTGCTGTGTGAAAAAAATCACTAATAATCAGTTTATTTATTTTAATAATGGCACGTCTACAATTTGTTTAGACTATGTTATTGGCATTATGATCATGAATTATGATTGGTTTCTATGGGTCATCACTAATTGAATACTGTCCACAAGTGTCTCCAAAATAGTGACTACAGGTCAAATACACTAGAGGACAAAAACGTTCTTTACTTTCAATGTCAGTCAATGTAAAGTCATTTAGGAGCATTTCTATTGGTCCATTCATCATAAAACTGTTACAGGATGTAAAGAACAGTTTGTATTGTGTTTGATTAATGTAATAAAAAAATCTAATCAACAACAATGGAGATATTAAAAATGTAAAGTAAGTCTTTCTTTATCACACAATCAAATAGTGTAATAGTTTAATGACATATTTAATACTTGTCTTTTATTCTGAATAGATTCTCACGAACAGTTTCTGTTTCATACTTTTAAGTGACTGCATTTTTTTTAAACTTTAGAATATGGAACACATCTTGAAGTATTAGTGATTATTAAAGTCTTATTTAGTCTTTAAGCAATTCAATTTAAGCTGTCCAAATAAAAACGAGTATAGTATAATAACTTCATAGTAACTTTACAGTAGAGGCCAATCATTGCCTTTCAATTTAATGTTAATGTAAAAGTGCTTTTGAAGCATTTCTATTGGTCCATTCTTCATGAAACTCTCAAAGAGCAGCTGTCATGTTCAAATGCTTTAGAAAACTGAATATTGACAAAAATGGAGGTATGAAGATACATGTTTTATTTGGACAGCGATGCTAGATTATGCCTAAACCTATACGAATCAAATTTTAAAAATTACATTCAAATAATATGTACAATTAGATACTATACGTGTGATTGATTTACTTATTTTAGTAATACATGCTCAATAATTTGCACAAAAATACATAAACAAAGTGCTTATTGTGCTTTATCACAGTTAATATTACCATTATTAGAGATTTTCCCACACAACTCTTTAAACTGGGGTCATATGTGTGTATATTGGGCAGGTTTACTGTAAAGTCCACTATTTAGTTATTTAACTAGTTGTACTGTGTATGACTGTGTATCCATGTGACAAATACACTTTGGTTGGGAATCTTAGAAAATCTTCATCCACCAAACCAGACCAAACATCATCCACCAAAAATCATCAACCAAACCCGACCAAACATCATCCACCAAACCAGGCCAAACATCATCCACTAAACATCATCCACTAAACCAGACCAAACATCATCCACCAAACCAGACCAAACATCATCCACCAAACATCATCCACCAAACCAGACCAAACATCATCCACCAAACATCATCCACCAAACCAGACCAAACATCATCCACCAAAAATCATCAACCAAACCCGACCAAACATCATCCACCAAACCAGGCCAAACATCATCCACTAAACCAGACCAAACATCATCCACCAAACATCATCCACTAAACCAGACCAAACATCATCCACCAAACCAGACCAAACATCATCCACCAAACATCATCCACCAAACCAGACCAAACATCATCCACTAAACCAGACCAAACATCATCCACCAAACCAGACCAAACATCATCCACCAAAAATCATCAACCAAACCTGACCAAACATCATCCACCAAACCAGACCAAACATCATCCACTAAACCAGACCAAACATCATCCACCAAACATCATCCACTAAACCAGACCAAACATCATCCACTAAACCAGACCAAACATCATCCACCAAACCAGGCCAAACATCATCCACTAAACCAGACCAAACATCATCCACCAAACCAGGCCAAACATCATCCACTAAACCAGACCAAACATCATCCACCAAACATCATCCACTAAACCAGACCAAACATCATCCACTAAACCAGACCAAACATCATCCACCAAACCAGACCAAACATCATCCACCAAACATCATCCACCAAACCAGACCAAACATCATCCACTAAACCAGACCAAACATCATCCACCAAACATCATCCACCAAAAATCAACCAAACCCGACCAAACATCATCCACCAAAAATCATCCACCAAACCAGACCAAACATCATCCACCAAACCAGACCAAACATCATCCACCAAAAATCATCAACCAAACCCGACCAAACATCATCCACCAAACCAGGCCAAACATCATCCACTAAACCAGACCAAACATCATCCACCAAACATCATCCACTAAACCAGACCAAACATCATCCACCAAACCAGACCAAACATCATCCACCAAACATCATCCACCAAACCAGACCAAACATCATCCACTAAACCAGACCAAACATCATCCACCAAACCAGACCAAACATCATCCACCAAAAATCATCAACCAAACCTGACCAAACATCATCCACCAAACCAGACCAAACATCATCCACTAAACCAGACCAAACATCATCCACCAAACATCATCCACTAAACCAGACCAAACATCATCCACTAAACCAGACCAAACATCATCCACCAAACCAGGCCAAACATCATCCACTAAACCAGACCAAACATCATCCACCAAACATCATCCACTAAACCAGACCAAACATCATCCACTAAACCAGACCAAACATCATCCACCAAACCAGACCAAACATCATCCACCAAACATCATCCACCAAACCAGACCAAACATCATCCACTAAACCAGACCAAACATCATCCACCAAACATCATCCACCAAAAATAAACCAAACCCGACCAAACATCATCCACCAAAAATCATCCACCAAACCAGACCAAACATCATCCACCAAACCAGACCAAACATCATCCACCAAAAATCATCAACCAAACCCGACCAAACATCATCCACCAAAAATCATCCACCAAACCAGACCAAACATCATCCACCAAACCAGACCAAACATCATCCACCAAACCAGAGCAAACATCATCCACCAAACATCATCCACTAAACCAGACCAAACATCATCCACCAAAAATCATCCACCAAACCAGACCAAACATCATCCACCAAACATCATCCACTAAACCAGACCAAAAATCATCCACCAAACCAGACCAAACATCATCCACTAAACCAGACCAAACATTATCCACCAAAAATCATCCACCAAACCAGACCAAACATCATCCACTAAACCAGACCAAACATCATCCACCAAAAATCATCCACCAAACCAGACCAAACATCATCCACCAAACCAGACCAAACATTATCCACCAAACCAGACCAAACATCATCCACTAAACCAGACCAAACATCATCCACCAAACATCATCCACTAAACCAGACCAAACATCATCCACCAAACATCATCCACTAAACCAGGCCAAACATCATCAACCAAACCAGACCAAACATCATCCACCAAACCAGACCAAACATCATCCACCAAAAATCATCAACCAAACCAGACCAAACATCATCCACCAAAAATCATCAACCAAACAAGACCAAACATCATCAACCAAACCAGACCAAACATCATCCACCAAACCAGACCAAACATCATCCACCAAAAATCATCCACCAAACCAGACCAAACATCATCCACCAAACCAGACCAAACATCATCCACTAAACCAGACCAAACATCATCCACCAAACCAGACCAAACATCATCCACCAAACATCATCCACTAAACCAGACCAAACATTATCCACCAAACCAGACCAAACATCATCCACCATACCAGACCAAACATCATCCACCAAACCAGACCAAACATCATCCACCAAACCAGACCAAACATCATCCACCAAACCAGACCAAACATCATCCACCAAACCAGACCAAACATCATCCACCAAACATCATCCACTAAACCAGACCAAACATTATCCACCAAACCAGACCAAACATCATCCACCAAACCAGACCAAACATGATCCAGCAAACCAGACCAAACATTATCCACCAAACCAGACCAAACATCATCAACCAAACCAGACCAAACATCATCCACCAAACCAGACCAAACATCATCCACCAAACCAGACCAAACATCTTCAACCAAACCAGACCAAACATCATCAACCAAACCAGATCAAACGTCATCCACCAAACATCATCTACCAAAGCAAATTCCTTACAGCTCAGCTAAAGCTCAGCTCGATCCTAAAACCGCTCTAATCTGACCGCACAGTAAGGCCTCTGTCTTGTGTCGTGTTGTTATTGTAGACCCTGAAGGACCCCACCCTGGCAGCGAGGAAAGACTTCCAGAGAGAGGCCGAGCTCCTGACCAACCTGCAGCATGAACACATCGTCAAGTTTTACGGCGTGTGTGTGGACGGAGACCCTCTCATCATGGTGTTCGAGTACATGAAGCATGGAGATCTCAACAAGTTCCTCAGGTACTTTAGTCTCTCTGCACTCACAATAAATATACACATAGAGGTGTTTCAACACGTCCGGGTCAGTTTACATGTTTTACTATGTGACATCAGAAACAGCGGTGCTGCTGCTGGAGTGTTTAAACACTGTGTCCACTCACTGTCCACTCTATTAGACACTCCTACAACTTGCTGGTCCACCTTGTAGATGTAAAGTCAGAGACTCCGCCCACAGGTCATTAAAGAACAGAGTAATAAAGTATACAGTGGACAGTGAGTGTAGATATAAGGAGGTGGATCTAATGAACAGCTCAGTAAATGTATATGAGTGGACAGCATACAGGGCACTGCAGGCTGAATGGTTTGAAGGTCAGTGCACAAACTCATGAAGCTTTCAGAGAGGTAACCTCATGATACCAGCACTGGGTCTCATCATAGTTGAGAGAACAACTGTGATACATGTTCTTCAAAGAGGTCACTCATGTATATAACATCATCCAACAAACATCATCCACCAAACATCATTCACAAAACCTGACCAAACATCATCCAGCAACCATCATCCACCAAACCTGACCAAACATCATCCAACAAAGCAGACCAAACATCATCCAACAAACCAGACCAAACATCATCCAACAAACCAGACCAAACATCATCCACCAAACATCATCCAACACTCCAGACCAAACATCATCCGCCAAAGCAGACCAAACATCATCCACCAAACCAGACCAAACATCATCCACCAAACATCATCCACCAAAGCACACTAAACATCATCCAACAAACCAGACCAAACATCATCCACCAAACACCATCCCACACTCCAGACCAAATATCATCCACCAAAGCAGACCAAACATCATCCACCAAAGCAGACCAAACATCATCCACCAAACATCATCCACCAAAGCACACCAAACATCATCCAACAGAGCAGACCAAACATCATCAATCAAAGCAGACCAAACATCATCCACCAAACATCATCCAACAAAACAGACAAAACATCATCCACCAAACATCATCCATCTAAGCAGATCAAACATCATCAATCAAAGCAAACCAAACATCATTATTTGTTTTTGTTTAGACAGCAATGATGTCAAGCATCTCTGCAGACATGATGGAGGAGGATTAGGAGCCTGGAGAAACTCTGAGTTCAGGATGGTTTGGAGATTTTTCTCTCCAGCTGTGCACCTGCTAGCACAGAAAGCAGCTCTTTACATGCGGACTTTAGAGAAAGATTAGTGGAGCAGAAAGTGAACCAGGTACTGTATTAAAACAGGAGGAGCCAAGAATCAGAGCAGGAGGTGAAGGTAGTGTTACAGTTTACCTGTACACAGGTAGGTGAAGGTAGTGTTACAGTTTACCTGTACACAGGTAGGTAAAGGTAGTGTTACAGTTTACCTGTACACAGGTAGATGAAGGTAGTGTTATAGTTTACCTGTACACAGGTAGGCGAAGGTAGTGTTACAGTTTGCCTGTACACAGGTAGGTGAAGGTAGTGCTACAGTTTGCCTGTACACAGGTAGGTGAAGGTAGTGCTACAGTTTGCCTGTACACAGGTAGGCGAAGGTAGTGTTATAGTTTACCTGTACACAGGTAGGTGAAGGTAGTGTTACAGTTTGCCTGTACACAGGTAGGCGAAGGTAGTGTTACAGTTTATCTGTACACAGGTAGGTGAAGGTAGTGCTACAGTTTACCTGTACACAGGTAGGTGAAGGTAGTGCTACAGTTTACCTGTACACAGGTAGGTGAAGGTAGTGTTACAGTTTACCTGTACACAGGTAGGTGAAGGTAGTGTTACAGTTCACCTGTACAAAGGTAGGTGAAGGTAGTGTTACAGTTTATCTGTACACAGGTAGGTGAAGGTAGTGTTACAGTTTATCTGTACACAGGTAGGTGAAGGTAGTGTTACAGTTCACCTGTACACAGGTAGGTGAAGGTAGTGTTACAGTTCACCTGTACACAGGTAGGTGAAGGTAGTGCTACAGTTTACCTGTACACAGGTAGGTGAAGGTAGTGTTACAGTTTATCTGTACACAGGTAGGTGAAGGTTGTGTTACAGTTTACCTGTACACAGGTAGGTGAAGGTAGTGTTACAGTTTACCTGTACACAGGTAGGTGAAGGTAGTGTTACAGTTTACCTGTACACAGGTAGGTGAAGGTTGTGTTATAGTTTATCTGTACACAGGTAGGTGAAGGTTGTGTTATAGTTTATCTGTACACAGGTAGGTAAAGGTAGTGTTACAGTTTACCTGTACACAGGTAGGTGAAGGTAGTGTTACAGTTTACCTGTACACAGGTAGGTGAAGGTAGTGTTACAGTTTACCTGTACATAGGTAGGTGAAGGTTGTGTTACAGTTTATCTGTACACAGGTAGGTGAAGGTAGTGTTATAGTTTACCTGTACACAGGTAGGTGAAGGTAGTGTTACAGTTTACCTGTACACAGGTAGGTGAAGGTAGTGTTACAGTTTACCTGTACACAGGTAGGTGAAGGTAGTGTTACAGTTTATCTGTACACAGGTAGGTGAAGGTAGTGTTACAGTTTACCTGTACACAGGTAGGTGAAGGCAGCGAAGCCGTACGGCTCCAGTCTGTGAGGAAACCTGTGGAAAGCTGATGTGCCGGAGGTGGGATTGAACGTGGAGAGTTATTATCGGGGATGAAGATGTAATACCTCTGAGTTTCAGTCCTCTCGAAACGTAATATTTAAATGTGTTTTATGGAAATCCGACATCAGCGCTGGCCTTTAGTCTCATATTAAAAGGTATCAGGCCGAGATGAGATCCAGCTCCTTTCATTTCCTGTCGTCCTTGCGCAGTATTGCTCCGGCGCGAGCTATCAGAGCGTGATGGATGGGTAACAACCTTTTGTGGAGGAATTGTAGGAGGAATAAGAGCTGGATACACCGCGTACACCGCTCCTGACAAGCCTCGTCCCGCCAGCGCGAATTGCCTTCTATTTCCTGCCGGCTGGATTAAGAGGGATAACATGTTACTACAAAAGCGCCAAACGCGTGATGACACCGTGTCCTGATAGACGCCGATAATACACACACTGCACTGAGAGGAGGAATCATATTTATACCACCCCCCCCACCCTCCCACCACGCGCTCACCTCCTGAGTCTGCATGCTGCTGCCTTGGCAGGGAACACGCTGCTGGTGGATGATGAGGGGGGAGTTTGGTGGGGGGGTGGGGGGTATTCGCCGATATTCGTGACTGAAATGTAGGCCATGCGAATGCTAACGACATTAGCATTAGCATATTTGTCTTTGCTCATTTGGAGCTCGCTGTGCTTTAACACAATGGAAATCACAAAGCTACTTATAAGCTCATAGATAGATAGATAGATAGATAGATAGATAGATAGATAGATAGATAGATAGATAGATAGATAGAGAGATAGATAGATAGAGGCAACAATTCACATTTAACAAAAATTTTAAAATAACAGTAAATATAAAAGTAGAAATAATAATAATAATAACAGATAAAAGTTAAGATTTAATTAGTAAGAAATTAAGATAAAAAAAGAAATTCAAGTTCAAAAGAAATTTAAGATGAAAAATCCAAGATATTATAAAAATAAAATAATAATAAAAAAAAAAATAAAATAAAATGACATTAAAATTATTAAATCAAATAAAATAATAAAGGAAATAAAATTATAAAGAAAAATGAAACAAGACAAAAAATTAAGAAAAAATTATATATGCTATTATAAATTAATATGAGTATGAAAATATAAATATACTACTATTAGATGTTAATTCTATTGTTATGAGTAACAATACAGTTCTGAGTGTAGACAGCATGTTATCTATCAATAAATAATACTAATGATCAATACCAACAGGCCATCAGGTGAGCTCAGCTCAGCAGAGTGATGGTGGAGGGAAAGAAGCTGGACCTGAGCCGACTGGTTCTGCTCTCGATGGTTCAGCGGTAAAGGTTTGTGAGGATCTGAGGAGATAGCTAGACCTTCTTTTGTCTCCTCAGGAAGTAAAAACGCTGCTGCGCCTCCTGATGGGAGGTGTTCAGTGTCCGTGAAAGATCTTCAGAGATGTGGATGCCCAGGAACTAGAAGCTGGAGGCATGTTCTACCTCAGCTCTGCTGATGTGGACCGGAGACTGTGTGCAGCCTTTGGTTTTCTGGTAGTTCTTTTGTTCTGTTCATGTTCCAGGAGAGGTTGTTGATGATGCACCAGAAGGTCAGGTTCTGGGTCTCCTCCCTGTAGGCCATTCCTGATGTGGCCAATCACCGTGGTGTCATCTGTAAACTTAATGATGAGGTTGGATGTGTGCACATAGAAGGAGCACAGTCATGGGTGAAGAGAGAGAAGAGCAGCCAAAAGTATTCACCCCCCACCATCCAAATCACTGAATTCAGGTGTTCTAGCAACTTTCATGACCACAGGTGTATAAAACCAGCACCTAGTCCTGCAGACTGCTTCCACACACAGTAGTAAAGAATGGGTTTCTCTCAGGAGCTCAGTGAACTCCAGCGTGGTACCGTGATAGGACGCCACCTGTGCAACAAGTCCAGTGGTGAAGTTTCCTCACTACTAAATATTCCACAGTGGACTGTCAGTGGTGTTAGAAAAAAGTGGAAGTGATTCCATGTCCCAAATCCAAAAATCAGCTTCAACTTTCAATACCATAACCAAATGTTCTGCAGTTCGGAGATTGTCTTTGTGTTTTAATGAGAAATGTGATAATTCTATGTGTATGTGGTTATTCAAAGCTTTCCGCTCAACCCGAGCTACAAGTGTCACTACTGAAATATATATAGCGTTACTATAGTGACAAAATATGAATATTTAATCATTTATGTCCGTAGAATAAAGATAATTGAGGTACATGGATATAAAGGGCTTTAGAGACTCTGAGGCCACTGAATTAAAAATAGGTAGAAATAAAATAATCCTCTGTTCACAGAGCTCACGGTCCTGACGCCATGATCCTGGTTGATGGACAGCCGCTGCAGACCAATGGGGAGCTGGGCCTGTCTCAGATGTTGCACATAGCCACTCAGATCGCTGCGGGGATGGTGTACCTGGCATCCCAGCACTTCGTACACAGAGACCTGGCAACCCGGAACTGCCTCGTGGGGAACGGCCTGCTGGTCAAGATCGGAGACTTTGGAATGTCCAGAGACATCTACAGCACTGACTACTACCGGGTAACATGCTTGTTTTCATTTTGACCCTCAGAGGTCCAGAGTTTTGCTGTTTGGCTTGAATTTACTTATCGTTGCCGCCCAGTTTTGTCAATTTTCTTATTTTATTTTAAATCATTTAAATGCAGAGGCTGCCGTTTACATTGTGGGACAATTTAATCACGAATGCACCAATAGATATTCTCTGAAATAGCTTAAACTAGGGCTGGGCGCTAAAACGATAACGATAATTATCGCGAAATAGCATTGATAGAACTATATATATATATATATATATATATATATATATATATATATATATATATATATATATATATATATATATAGTGTGTGCATGTGTGTTTTTTTATTTAAAATACAGTTCTGTAATGTTCTATAGTACATTTGTCTATCTTCTGATAGAACATAAATCAGAAAAAACAACTTAACAAAATTTTGAACTTTTTATATCTTCACTTCTCACTTAAAGTAATAAAGCAATAGTGATTTGATTAATATCGTGATTATATATCGGTAACGACTGATATGGAAAAAAATATCGTGATTTTTTTTCCCATATCGTCCAGCCCTAGCTTGGACAAAATTGAGGTTCCATTGACTAACATTAAAAGTGAAGAATTTAGAGATACTTCTTTCCCATTGGACAGTCATATTATGTAATTAC
This sequence comes from Megaleporinus macrocephalus, assembly GCA_021613375.1. Lineage (NCBI taxonomy): Eukaryota > Metazoa > Chordata > Actinopteri > Characiformes > Anostomidae > Megaleporinus > Megaleporinus macrocephalus. The sequence goes on along the minus strand of CM038713.1, from coordinate 2,863,502 downwards.
ACCATTTATTACACTGTTATATCACATTTACACCACATTTTCATCATTCTGTCTCAACAGATCTGGATAGTTTTTGTCAGAACATGAAAAAAAAATCATTTTATCTCCACAAGCTGCTTCACAGATGTGAATTAAACTCAAATATCATGTGGATTGAAGCTTTCCAGACCAAATCAGTGCACCTGTTTCAGTAAACGAAGACAGAAATGATCCATAAAACCCTTACAGGATGCGTTTTGTTATCCCTGAGACTGTTTAGTGTTAAATATTTCACATTCCGAGTGACATTTACGAGCATTTATTAACACAGGAATGAGCCTGAAAAGCTCAGCATAGCTGCGTTCGCACGAGAGCCTGGAGCACCTGTGGATGTTTATCAGAGCCGAGATCTAAACCAAGCGGAGCTCCGTTATTAGTTCGGAGTGGAGGAGAACAGAAGTCGTCGGAGCTGAAATTTATCTTGCATAAAGAGGCCACGGGCAGAATTAAGTGATTGATTAACCATCAGATGGCCATGAAACACACATTCATTTTGCATCTTGGGATTGTAAATTGTGATAGATTCATAATTACCTCCCTAAACTTGCCTCATATTTCATGCGACTGTGACAGGGGGGGAATATTGGCCGATCGCGGCGGGCCGCGGGTTTGCGGGCGCGTCTGTTAGAGAGTCAGGAAAACATTATGCGCTTCGGAATTAAGGAATATGAAGAGATACGAGTGGATTTGTATGAGCACTGACTGCACCAACACAGCTACTGTTTATTATTAGCATTCAAAACCCAGCAGCTCTCAATGGGATTATGGGTTATGTGTGTGTATATACAGTACTGTGCACGTTTTTGGGATCACTTGAGAACATCATTATATATAAAAAATCCGATATGAAGCTTTTATTTACTCAGTAAACATTTTATTATAAAATATTAATCAGTATTAATAGAGTAAGTAGAGCTTTTACATACGTCAGTGTGTTTATTTAACTCTTTCCAAGCTTCTCCTAAACAACCCAGTATTATTATCAGTTCTCATCTAATACCTGCTTTGACTGCTCAGTACTTCATTAAGCTAAATCAAGATTTGCTGCTGAAGGAACTGAACACATTCATACAATGTCTGGGGCGTCCAGGAGAAATCTGGAACCTAACTTTGTTCTTCAAACTGGATCAAGATCTGATCTACTTCTCTCACAATAACATATTCATGTTACTTTGTATTGTATGTCTGATTATTTACATCTGTTCATCTGCTCTTACTGGTGAACATACACTCATTGATCAGATAATGAATTTTTTATAGCTGTGGTTTAAGTTTTCATGTAACGTCCAGAGCTTTGCAAGCCAACTGTAGGACTGAGATCTCTATAACAGTGTATAATACAGTGTCGCACTAACCAAAGTTAGAAATCGTTTAATAATCAATATTAATATTTGTAGTAATAATCATTCACTTGCACAGAGAGACATGGGGGAAGAGATCAGGCTCAGCAGGGCTCCAATATAGGCAGTGGGTTGTATTGTATTGGGTTCTAGCAGAGCACCACAAGATCCCCCCACAACCCAAATATATATATATATATATATATATATATATATATATATATATATATATATATATATATATATATATATATATATATATATATATATATTCATCCACCCATCCATCCATTATCTTCCACTTTATCCCACTAGGAATCACGGTGGGGCTTAAGCCAATCCCAGCATCATTATTCGATGGTGGGGTACACCATGGACAGGTCACCAGTCCATCGCTGTTTGGACTGTGTATATATATAAAATAAAACAAGACATCTGAATGTTAGAACTCAGTAAGTGCCAGTATGTTAAGGATCTGTCCTGTATAGGCAGTGACGGCAATATCACTAGACATGAAACAAAACAAACACTATCTGTCCTAATGCCACTTTCTGTCCCGTCTCTCTCCAAAAGAGCAACAGACGCTCTCGAGTTGTTATTCATATCTTACTCAGTTTGCTCGGAAATGTCAGCATCCACCGCCGAAGCTTTTACCGCACTGAGAAACATCAGACTGTGGTTTAGCGTCGGCTGGGGTCAGTGTGGCCCGCGCAGTGTTGGCATCATATTACTAAAGTTTAGCTCATTTCCTATTCACATGTTTGTTTCTCCACACAGTCAAAGAACAGTGAACCATGGAGCTCATCAAACAGGATGAGGCTCTGTGGGCTAGATGACATTTACAGCAAACATAACATATTCCTTCAACAGCGCTTACAGACCGTGCTCAGCATCCTCAGCATCATCAGCATCCTCAGCGTCCTCAGCATCATCAGCATCCTCAGCATCCTCAGCGTCCTCAGCATCATCAGCATCATCAGCATCATCAGCATCATCAGCGTCCTCAGCGTCCTCAGCATCATCAGCATCCTCAGCATCCTCAGCATCCATCATCAGCATCCATCCTCAGCATCCTCAGCATCTTCAGCATCATCAGCATCATTAGCATCCTCAACATTCATCCTCAGCATCATTAGCATCCTCAGCATCAATCCTTAGCATCCTCAGCACTAAGACAGTGCTGCTAGAGTGTTTAAACACTGTGTCCACTCACTGTCCACTCTATTAGACACTCCTACTACTTGCTGGTCCACCTTGTAGATGTAAAGTCAGAGACAGTAGCTCATCTGCTGCTGCACAGTTTGTGTTCCTCTAGTTCCTCTAGTACAGGACGCCGCCCACAGGACACTGCTGTCTGGATAGTTTTGGTTGGTGGACGATTCTCAGTCCAGCAGTGACACCGAGGAGGTGTTTAAACACTCCAGCAGCAGCACTGCTGTGTCTGATCCACTCACACCAGCACAACACACACACACTAACACACCACCACGTCCGTATCACTGCAGTGCTGAGAATGACCCACCTCCCTAATAGTATCTGCTCTGTGGTGGTCCTGTGGGGATCCTGATCATTAAAGAACAGAGTAATAAAGTATACAGAGAATCAGATGAACTACAGTCTGTAAGTGGAGGTCCTGTATGGTCAGTGGAGCTGATACAGTGGACAGTGAGTGGAGGTCCTGTATGGTCAGTGGAGCTGATACAGTGGACAGTGAGTGGAGGTCCTGTATGGTCAGTGGAGCTGATACAGTGGACAGTGAGTGGAGGTCCTGTATGGTCAGTGGAGCTTATACAGTGGACAGTGAGTGGAGGTCATGTATGGTCAGTGGAGCTGATACAGTGGACAGTGAGTGGAGGTCCTGTATGGTCAGTGGAGCTGATACAGTGGACAGTGAGTGGAGCTCCTGTATGGTCAGTGGAGCTGATACAGTGGACAGTGAGTGGAGCTCCTGTATGGTCAATGGAGCTGATACAGTGGACAGTGAGTGGAGGTCCTGTATGGTCAGTGGAGCTTATACAGTGGACAGTGAGTGGAGGTCCTGTATGGTCAGTGGAGCTGACACAGTGGACAGTGAGTGGAGGTCCTGTATGGTCAGTGGAGCTGACACAGTGGACAGTGAGTGGAGGTCCTGTATGGTCAGTGGAGCTGATACAGTGGACAGTGAGTGGAGGTCCTGTATGGTCAGTGGAGCTGATACAGTGGACAGTGAGTGGAGGTCCTGTATGGTCAGTGGAGCTGATACAGTGGACAGTGAGTGGAGGTCCTGTATGGTCAGTGAGCTGATACAGTGGACAGTGAGTGGAGGTCCTGTATGGTCAGTGGAGCTGATACAGTGGACAGTGAGTGGAGGTCCTGTATGGTCAGTGGAGCTGATACAGTGGACAGTGAGTGGAGGTCCTGTATGGTCAGTGGAGCTGATACAGTGGACAGTGAGTGGAGCTCCTGTATGGTCAGTGGAGCTGATACAGTGGACAGTGAGTGGAGCTCCTGTATGGTCAATGGAGCTGATACAGTGGACAGTGAGTGGAGGTCCTGTATGGTCAGTGGAGCTTATACAGTGGACAGTGAGTGGAGGTCCTGTATGGTCAGTGGAGCTGACACAGTGGACAGTGAGTGGAGGTCCTGTATGGTCAGTGGAGCTGACACAGTGGACAGTGAGTGGAGGTCCTGTATGGTCAGTGGAGCTGATACAGTGGACAGTGAGTGGAGCTCCTGTATGGTCAGTGGAGCTGATACAGTGGACAGTGAGTGGAGGTCCTGTATGGTCAGTGGAGCTGATACAGTGGACAGTGAGTGGAGGTCCTGTATGGTCAGTGGAGCTGATACAGTGGACAGTGAGTGGAGGTCCTGTATGGTCAGTGGAGCTGATACAGTGGACAGTGAGTGGAGGTCCTGTATGGTCAGTGGAGCTGATACAGTGGACAGTGAGTGGAGGTCCTGTATGGTCAGTGGAGCTGATACAGTGGACAGTGAGTGGAGGTCCTGTATGGTCAGTGGAGCTGATACAGTGGACAGTGAGTGGAGCTCCTGTATGGTCAGTGGAGCTGATACAGTGGACAGTGAGTGGAGATATAGTGATATATATTATTAGTATGGTTATTATTTAATAGGATATTCGTTTTCTGCTGTAGAAGTCGTAGGGTGTCCAGGGCGACCGCTGCCGTGACGGTCAGGTTGTTCATTGTAATATAGGTTAATTGAGCCGCCGGCTGTGTGTTGGACGCTGGATTCAAGTCATGAAATTGCTCTGACAGCTGCAGAGGCCTCGTTTGGCGCAGCGGCTACAGAGTGGAGAAGCCTGTTTGAAGCTGCGAGGTTGGTAATTACGCATGTTGGTTACAGTATAAATAGGCCTCGCAGAGGACGTCGCATCAAAGCAGCGCTACCTCGGCTCCCCTCGCGCTAAGTGCCGGCCACAAACACTCGCTTCAGTTCAAAAACAGCTCATTTAGGCCTTTCAGCCTGAAGACCGCAGACCCTTTAGCCGGAGTCCGCTGCCGGAGTCAATCCGAGGGACGTTTGATCTTTACCAGGGGGTCCGCCGTCGCTGGAAGAGGGGTCTGTGTTGTGGGACGAGGACACTGTAAGATCTTATTGTGTGTAGAAAGCAATTATTTTAGCACCTCACTGAGAGAGATTAGAGCTTCTATTGGATTAGAGGAGGATTTGAATGAAGAAGTTACAGTAGGATTAGAACCACAAAGACAGTATTAGTACCAGGATGGTGCGCCGGGTGAAGCACGGACAGCACTAACATCAATTACACTTCATATGAGGCCAAACACAGCCAGTCAGCCAGTGCTAAGGTCAGTGCTAAAGTCAGTGCTAAAGTCAGTGCTAAGGCCAGTGCTAGGGCCAGTGCTAAGGTCAGTGCTAAAGTCAGTGCTAAGGCCAGTGCTAAGGTCAGTGCTAAGGTCAGTGCTAAAGTCAGTGCTAAGGCCAGTGCTAGGGCCAGTGCTAAGGTCAGTGCTAAAGTCAGTGCTAAGGCCAGTGCTAAGGTCAGTGCTAAGGTCAGTGCTAAAGTCAGTGCTAAGGCCAGTGCTAGGGCCAGTGCTAAGGTCAGTGCTAAAGTCAGTGCTAAGGCCAGTGCTAGGGCCAGTGCTAAAGTCAGTGCTAAGGCCAGTGCTAGGGCCAGTGCTAAGGCCAGTGCTAAAGTCAGTGCTAAGGCCAGTGCTAAGGTCAGTGCTAGGGCCAGTGCTATGGCCAGGGCTAAAGTCAGTGCTATGGCCAGGGCTAAAGTCAGTGCTATGGCCAGGGCTAAAGTCAGTGCTATGACCAGGGCTAAAGTCAGTGCTATGGCCAGTGCTAAAGTCAGTGCTATGACCAGGGCTAAAGTCAGTGCTATGGCCAGGGCTAAAGTCAGTGCTATGGCCAGGGCTTATGTCAGTGCTAATGTCAGTGCTAAGGCCAGTGCTACAGCCAGGGCTAAAGTCAGTGCTACAGCCAGGGCTAAAGTCAGTGCTAAAGTCAGTGCTAAGGTCAGTGCTAAGGCCAGTGCTATGCCCAGGGCTAAAATCAGTGCTAAGGCCAGTGCTAAGGTCAGTGCTAAGGCCAGGGCTAAGGTCAGTACTAAGGCCAGTGCTAAGGCCAGTGCTAAGGTCAGTACTAAGGTCAGTGCTAAGGCCAGTGCTATGGCCAGTGCTAAGGCCAGGGCTAAGGTCAGTACTAAGGCCAGTGCTAAGGCCAGTGCTAAGGTCAGTACTAAGGTCAGTGCTAAGGCCAGTGCTAAGGTCAGTTCTAAGGTCAGTTCTAAGGTCAGTGCTAAGGCCAGTCCTAGGGCCAGTGTGGCTAACAAGCAATAGAAGCTGCTGGCATCCAAAGCAAAGCACGACGTACGCTTGTGTCTGCTGGTGAGCAGCTATACTGGCTTCTCTAACAGGCCTACCAGCACTCATATTCACCCTCAGTTATCTAGAGCATAAAACACCACCACTTATATCCATGCTGTTATCTAGAACCTTATACAACCACTCATATTCACCCTCAGTTATCTAGAGCATAAAACACCACCACTTATATCCATGCTGTTATCTAGAACCATATACAACCACTCATATTCACACTCAGTTATCTAGAGCATGAAAACACCACAATTTATATCCATACTGTTATCTAGAACCTTACAGAATCACTCACAGTCATGCTCTTTTATCTGCTTACACTACCACTCATACTCACACTGTTATCTTAAACTTACACTACAGCTCATATTTGCCGTCAGTTATCTAGAACCTGCATGCACTACCATACGTACTCACAGCCAGTTATCTAGAGCATGCTTACACTGCCACTTATACACATACTTGGTTATCTAGAACCTGCTCACCACTCTTATTTACAGACAGTTATCTGCTTACACTACCACTCATGCTTATAGTCAGTCATTGAGAACCTGCTTACACTACCACTCATGCAGACATTTATCTAGAACTCGTTTACATTACCACTCATTCACACATAGTTACCTAGAATTTGCTTCACCATTATTCAGTCAGTTATCTGCTTACACTACCATTCATATACACGGCCAGTTATCTAGAACCTGCTTACACTACCACTCATATTCACAGTCGATTATCTAGAACCTGCTTACCACTCATTCAGTCTGTTATCTGCTTACACTACCACTTATATACACAGTCAGTCATCTGGAACCTGCCTACCACTCATACTCACAGTGAGTTATCTGGAACCTGCTTTCCACTCATATACAGCCAGTTATCTGCTTACACTACCACTCATACTTACAGTTGGTTATCTAGAACCTACTTACCACTCATTCAGTCAGATATCTGCTTACACGACCACTTGTGCTTATAGTCAGTTATCTGGAACCTGCTTACACTACCACTCACAGTGAGTTATCTGGAACCTGCTTTTCACTCATATTCACAGTCAGTTATCTGCTTACACTACCACTCATACTCATAGTCAGTTATCTAGAACCTGCTTACACTACCACCCATATTCACACTCAGTTATCTGCTTACACTTCCACTCATATACACAGTTGGTTATCTAGAACCCGCTTACCACTCATTCAGTCAGTTATCTGCTTACACTACCACTCATACTCACACTAAGTTATCTACAACTTGCATACACAAATCCTCATATTCATGGTCAGTTATGCAGAACCTGTTTATATCTAGCACGTTCAGAGGGATATTTTTGTGCTCCACACATTCCTAAACAAATTGGTAGTTAATCTGAAGTAGTAGTCCAGCTCCTGAAATCCTGACCAATAGAAGAAGAGGTCAGTCGGTTCTATCTACATACTTTTCTTTGGTACTTTTATTTTACCAGTACTTTTTATAGTCTTCTCTTCAGAGTCTGAGTCTGAGTCTGATAAGTCATTGTTTGTTGTTCTGCTCTTCGGAATCTGACCATTCAGTTCATGAGTCATAGGAACAGATGCTGTGGTGACGCTGTCATAGCAGCGGCTAGCTCTCTTCTCTCAGCAGTCCAGTTTGAATAGTGGTACCGAGGGTCCGGTCTGAGCCATAGTCCAGGTGTCTGTGCGTCTGACAGGACCGTGGGAGGAATGTTTGGAAACATAGCTGGACACGTCCTGCCCTCAGTAATTATGAACAGGGACAGCTGCCATGAGCTCGGCTCCGATGATGCTGACACGCTGACGGGCTTTAGCATCCAGTGGAACGAGGAGAACCCAGACGGACTGACCATGAGGGGAGCGTCAGCTCATCATCTCGAGTAAAGAAACAGAAACATCTTCTCGTTGCCGCTGCAGGAGACCCTGCAGACCCCCGCAGCCACGCGCTTCACATGTCAGTGTGCATTTGCTCTGAGTGCCATGATTTGGCAACCTTCAGCCGAGCTCCTGGACGAGCTATCTTCAGCTGGAGAGACACAGACCGCCTGAATCACATCCACCTGCTCTGGTTCTGCAGATAGCGGCTTCTATATGTGTCTCAACGGACACGGTTGATTGTATAAGACCCTCTACATCCAGATTAGTCTTTAAGTTACAGGAAGTGAAGCTTATGGTAGCTTAAGAACGATTATAGTAAAAAAAAAAAAACACATCTGTGCTTTCTCTAACTGGCCACTTTATTAGAAACAACTCTCTTGTGCTTCCAGTAACTGGCCACTTTATTAGAAACACCTCTCTTGTGCTTCCAGTAACTGGCCACTTTATTAGAAACAACTCTCTTGTGCTTCCAGTAACTGGCCACTTTATTAGAAACACCTCTCTTGTGCTTCCAGTAACTGGCCACTTTATTAGAAACACCTCTCTTGTGCTTCCAGTAACTGGCCACTTTATTAGAAACACCTTTCTTGTGCTTTCATTAACTAGCCACTTTAATGGAAACACCTCTCTTGTGCTTCCAGTAACTGGCCACTTTATTAGAAGCACTTCTCTTGTGCTTCCAGTAACTGGCCACTTTATTAGAAACACCTCTCTTGTGCTTCCAGTAACTGGACACTTTATTAGAAACACCTCTCTTGTGCTTTCATTAACTGCCCACTTTATGAGAAACACCCACCTTGTACTTTCACACACTGGCCACTTTATTAGAAACACCTACCTTGTGTTACCACTAACTGGCCACTTGATTAGAAAAACGTATATTGCATTACCACTAGCTGGCCACTTTATTAGAAACACCTACCTTGTACTTTCATTAACTGGCCATTTTATTAGAAACACTTACATTGCATTACCGCTAGCTGGCGAATTTATTAGAAACACCTACCTTGTACTTTCATTAACTGGCCAATTTATTAGAAACACCTTGCATTACCACTAGCTGGACACTTTATTAGAAACATCTACCTTGTGTTACCACTAACAGGCCACTTTAATAGAAACACCTACCTTGTGTTACCACTAACTCGCCACTTAATAGAAACACCTACCTTGTGTTACTACTAACTGGCCACTTTAATAGAAACACCCACCTTGTGTTACCACCAACTGGCCACTTTAATAGAAACACCCACCTTGTGTTACCACTAACTGGCCACTTTATGAGAAACACCTACATTGTGTTACCACTAACTCGCCACTTAATAGAAACACCTACCTTGTGTTAAAACTAACTGGCCACTTTAATAGAAACACCCACCTTGTGTTACCACTAACTGGCCACTTTATGAGAAACACCTACATTGTGTTACCACTAACAGACCACTTTATTAGAAACACTTACCTTGCATTACCACTAACT
>CM038713.1:2753931-2846431 GCA_021613375.1 Megaleporinus macrocephalus | reverse complement strand
GTTGTTGGATCCTTTTACTAGGCACTGTTAAAGGCTGCTGTTGCCGGGTTACGCTCTTGCCAATGAGAGGCACAAACACAAACAAACACACAAAACAAAAACAAACACACAAACACAAACACTCAGACGCACAAACACAAACACTCAGACACACAAACACAAACACTCAGACGGACAAACACAAACAAACGCACAAACACTCACACACAAACACAAACAAACGCACAAACACTCACACACAAACACAAACAAACACACAAACACTCAGACACACAAACACAAACAAACATACAAACACTCAGACACGTAAACACTTATACACACAAACACAAACAAACACTCCCACACGTAAACACAAACATTCAAAACAAACACTCTGACACACACACAAACACTCAGACACGTAAAAACAAGCACTCAGACACACAAACACACAAACACTCGGACACACAAACACAAACAAACATGCAAACACTCAGACACGTAAACACATAAACACACAAACAGTCAGACACACAAACACTCAGACACACAAACAAACAGTCAGACACACAAACACTCAGACACATAAATACACAAGCACTCAGACACACTAACTCAAAAAAACAGCCAGACACACAAACACTCAGACACACAAACAAGCAGCCAGACACACAAACACTCAGACACACAAACAAACAGCCAGACACACAAACACTCAGACAAGTAAACACAAACACTCAGACACACAAACAAACAGCCAGACACACAAACACTCAGACAAGTAAACACAAACACTCAGACACACAAACAGTCAGACACACAAACACTCAGACACACTCATTCAGAAATGTAAACACTTAGACACACAAACACGTAAACACACAAGCACTCAGACACACAAACACACAAACACTCGGACACACAAACACAAACAAACATACAAACACTCAGACACGTAAACACATAAACACACAAACAGTCAGACACACAAACACTCAGACACATAAATACACAAGCACTCAGACACACTAACTCAAAAAAACAGCCAGACACACAAACACTCAGACACACAAACAAACAGCCAGACACACAAACACTCAGACAAGTAAACACAAACACTCAGACACACAAAAAAACAGCCAGACACACAAACACTCAGACACACAAACAAACAGCCAGACACACAAACACTCAGACAAGTAAACACAAACACTCAGACACACAAACAGTCAGACACACAAACACTCAGACAAGTAAACACAAACACTCAGACACACAAACAAACAGCCAGACACACAAACACTCAGACAAGTAAACACAAACACTCAGACACACAAACAGCCAGACACACAAACACTCAGACAAGTAAACACAAACACTCAGACACACAAACAATCAGCCAGACACACAAACACTCAGACAAGTAAACACAAACACTCAGACACACAAACAGTCAGACACACAAACACTCAGACAAGTAAACACAAACACTCAGAAACACAAACAAACTGCCAGACACACAAACACTCAGACACACAAACACTCAGACACACAATGCTGGTAGCATGCAATGTTGCCGGACCCTGTTGAAGGATGCTGTTGCCGGGTTACGCTCTTGCCAGTGCACCGCGGGACGTAATCCAATGAACATTTGTCTCTAATTTCATTAATAGATTATAAAATTACAGCAATTATCTTCATTAAAAGTGGTTGGTTTTAGAAGCTGAAGATGATCACAGAGGAAATGCAGTCCCCTAAAGGGAGTGTCTACATTCATGAGGATGAGGGGACGTTTCCTAATGGACACCTTTCCAGTGGAGAAGATGGGATACAGTCCCCTAAAGGGAGTGTCTACATTCATGAGGATGAGGGGACGTTTTCTAATGGACACCTTTCCAGTGGAGAAGATAGGATGCAGTCCCCTAAAGGGTGTGTCTACATTCATGAGGATGAGGGGACGTTTCCTAATGGACACCTTTCCAGTGGAGAAGATAGGATGCAGTCCCCTAAAGGGTGTGTCTACATTCATGAGGATGAGGGGACGTTTTCTAATGGACACCTTTCCAGTGGAGAAGATAGGATGCAGTCCCCTAAAGGGTGCGTCACATTCATGAGGATGAGGGGACGTTTCCAAATGGACACCTTTCCAGTGGAGAAGATGGGAGGCAGTCCCCTAAAGGGTGTGTCTACATGCATGAGGATGAGGGGACGTTACCAAATGGACACCTTCCCAGTGGAGAAGATGGGATGCAGTCCCCTAAAGGGTGTGTCTACATGCAAGAGGATGAGGGGACAGTTCCTAATGGACACCTTTCCAGTGGAGAAGATGGGATACGGTCCCCTAAAGTGTGTATCTACATGCATAAGAATGAGGGGACGTTACCAAATGGACACCTTCACAGTGGAGAAGATGGGATGCAGTCCCCTAAAGGGTGTGTCTACATGCATGAGGATGAGGGGACGTTACCAAATGGACACCTTTCCAGTGGAGAAGATGGGATGCGGTCCCCTAAAGGGAGTGTCTACATGCATGATGTTGAGGGGACGTTTCCTAATGGACACCTTCCCAGTGGAGAAGATGGGATACAGTGCCCTATAGGTTCCCTCACTATGACGTAAACCTAACTTATCCTTCAGGTGCCCTTCTGATGGACAACGCTAATGAACTGCCCTCTTGGACGCCCTTCAAAGTCAGAGGACATGAAGAAGTGCCCAAGCGATGGAGAGAAGACTCTCTAGTGAAGATGATGAGATTCCAAAAGAGATGAACAGTAGCAAACATGACATCATCATTAGATTACATCATTTACAGCTGGTGGATCCTGGTTCGATTCCCTCACTGGGGGACCAGGGTCCCCCCAGGTGTGTTTGTGTGTGGACAGGTGGTCTGTCCAGGGTGTTTCCTGCCTTCCCACCAATGAGTTAGACTCCAGCGCCTACAGATATACAGTTTAGAAGAATTTTTCAGTGGTCTGTCATTATACAATAAGTTTGAGTCACTTGAGAACATTATTATATATAAAAAGCTATTATTTCCAGACAGGAGGCTTTTATTTACTCAGTAAACACTTAATTATTAAATATTAATCAGTATTAATAGAGTAAGTAGAGCTTTTCCATACGTCAGTGTGTTTATTTAACTCTTTCCAAGCTTCTCCTAAACAACCCAGTATTATTATCAGTTCTCATCTAATACCTGCTTTGACTGCTCAGTACTTCATTAAGATAAATCAAGATTTGCTGCTGAAGGAACTGAACACATTCATACAATGTCTGGGGCGTCCAGGAGAAATCTGGAACCTAACTTTGTTCTTCAAACTGGATCAAGATCTGATCTACTTCTCTCACAATAACATATTCATGATACTTTGTATTGTATGTCTGATTATTTACATCAGTTCTAATCAGATCTGCTGTTCTTAGAGGTGAACACACACTTCTTGATCAGATAAAGGCCTTTGCACAGTTGAGTATATTCTGAATGGACGGCAGGCTGATGTTCAACAGATGCTTCAGGTTAAGAGTCAAACAATGACATGCTTATTGCCAGAACATGCTTATAGTTTTCTGGTGTGTTACTAGTCAATGGAATCTGGACTCTTACTTTACTTTCATTGTAAACGATGGCAAATACATCAAGTCTGATATACACATCATTGTCATCCAAAGATCTCCATTTTTAGCGATTTCTATTTTTCTACATCGTTTGAACCCGACGGCTTCCGTTTACATTATGTGAAAGTTTCACGGACCAATAGAAATGTTCCAAAATAGCTTGGGAATAATTCTGGTTCCATTGACTTACATTGCAAGTAAGGACCTGTAAAGTTGCCATGGTGGAGATACTATTCAAGGAGGCACCGCCTCTCAGTAGAGCCGGACGTGTCTCGGTGTTGTTGAGTGGGGCTGATAGCCCAGCCTCGGCTTGCGAACTGCACTAATGAGCTTTGTAATTAACGCGCAGCCGCCAATTAAGAGCCGAAAGCCGCAATAACTGCGCCGCCGCCGTTGCAACGTCACCCCGGTTCATCCTAGCATGGATATAATTAACACACCGCCATCGACACCAGCAGGAAACAGATTCGGAATCAATGCAGCCGGACGCAGGCCGAGGGCGGCGATGATTAATGGCACGTTGTTTTAATCGATTCATATCTGGCTGGGGGGGCTGTGGGGAGGGGCGGGGGAGTGTCTGAAGGGACACTTCATTTTCTATCTCTCAGTGGTTTCGAGCTGTCAAACTTCTTTAATGGATCAGATTTTTTTATTCTATATATCTTGTTCCTCTCTCTCTCTCTCTGTCACTCTCACTCTTTCTTCCTCCCTCTCAGGGCGTCCTCATCCGAAAAGCTGAACTAATCACTCTTTTACCATCGATTGTTTTTCCCTCGCGGAGCCAATAACGTGCTCTCTCGCCACTTGAATAGAAACCAAACAGAAACAAAGTGATAGAATATGTACCCACTGGATCAAATACTTAGTATAAAAAAAGTTCAGATCTGAAGGATTCCATATTTTCTTCACATCACATCTTCTATGGATACGTCTTCGCTGCCCATCAAATGTTTGGCCATTTTATTCACAATCCAGAGCCGCCAGTGAATCTTCACGTGAGTTAAAGGTGGTAGAAGTTTGGTACGTTTAAGTTTGGGGCTCTATTTGGCCTCATAGCGTCCTGAACGTATCCCTCCACCATGAATGGAGCTTGACACCTAGGTCACACTACACGACCTGAGCCTGATGTTCAGTCGCCGATGGTTTGTTGTAGATCGCTGATAAAAACCTCTGCTCGGAGGCGAATCAGAGATCACTCGGCGCTCGCTCAGTCGTCTAGTGTGAACTGGTGAAAGACTCTCGCCAAGCCATCACCGACGAATCACAGACGCCCAGCAAACGTCTAGCACATTTAATATCTAGACCAGTCGGCGACTGTGAGTCAACAGTCAAACTCACCAGAGTTTAGTTCTCACCAGAGTTTACTTCTCACACACATTTAGTTCTCACCAGAGTTTAGTTCTCACCAGAGTTTAGTTCTCACACGGGTTGAGTTCTCACCAGAGTTTACCTCTCACACACATTTAGTTCTCACCAGAGTTTAGTTCTCACCAGAGTTTAGTTTTTACCAGAGTTTAGTTCTCACCAGAGTTTAGTTCTCACACGAGTTCAGTTCTCACCAGAGTTTACTTCTCACACACATTTAGTTCTCACCAGAGTTTAGTTCTCACACACATTTAGTTCCCACCAGAGTTTAGTTCTCACACACATTTAGTTCCCACCAGAGTTTAGTTCTCACACGCGTTCAGTTCTCACCAGAGTTTACTTCTCACACACATTTAGTTCTCACCAGAGTTTACTTCTCACACACATTTAGTTCTCACCAGAGTTTAGTTCTCACCAGAGTTTAGTTCTCACCAGAGTTTAGTTCTCACACACATTTAGTTCTCACCAGAGTTTAGTTCTCACCAGTTTAGTTCTCACCAGAGTTTAGTTCGCACCATAGTTTAGTTCTCACCAGAGTTTAGTTCTCACCATAGTTTAGTTCTCACCAGAGTTCAGTTCTCACCAGAGTTTAGTTCTCACCAGAGTTTAGTTCTCATACGCGTTGAGTTCTTACCAGAATTAAGTTCTCACCAGAGTTCAGTTCTCATACGCGTTGAGTTCTTACCAGAATTAAGTTCTCACCAGAGTTTAGTTCTCATACACGTTGAGTTCTCACCAGAGTTCAGTTCTCACCAGAGTTTAGTTCTCATACACGTTGAGTTCTCACCAGAGTTTAGTTCTCACCAGAGTTTAGTTCTCACCAGAGTTTAGTTCTCATACGCGTTGAGTTCTTACCAGAATTAAGTTCTCACCAGAGTTTAGTTCTCATACACGTTGAGTTCTCACCAGAGTTTAGTTCTCACCAGAGTTTAGTTCGCACCAGAGTCTAGTTCTCACCAGAGTTTAGTTCTCATACGCGTTGAGTTCTCACCAGAGTTTAGTTCGCGTGTTTTTCTCGTGACAGCAGTCAGATGAGTGGGTGGTTCCCCAGGGTAAGAGTTGTGTAATCAGTGACCCCGTGTCGTTGATCAGTCATGTAGTGTGAAAGCCACAACAACTGAAAGACTCACCATTACAGCTCAACCAGTCACGTAGCGTGAACAGAACAAAGACCTGACCACTCGTGTATCCAGGCGTTAATCTGAGATCTTCTCTAAACTAGCATAAACAGCGTCTCAGAATCAGACGTCTGGTTCTCTTCACCTCCACTGTGAACAGTTCTCAAGAAAAACTGGTCGATGGGTAGAGCCTATAGAACACAGTGTCCACTCTACATGCTAATCAGCTGTGTATTGCTGTGCTGTGTATCTTGCTGTAGGTTGGAGGTCACACGATGCTGCCCATTCGCTGGATGCCGCCGGAGAGCATCATGTACAGGAAGTTCACCACGGAGAGTGACGTATGGAGCTTCGGAGTCATCCTCTGGGAAATCTTCACCTACGGCAAGCAACCGTGGTTCCAACTGGCCAATAATGAGGTACGCTTACCAGTACAGATACCACAGAGCCAACACAGTGGCTCTCGTTAGCAGTGCTGCAGAACCGAGGCTCTTCATAATGAGATTCCATGTCCAGGTTCTTAAAGTTCTGGTGTTGCAGCAAAATCCACCACAAACAATGAGACGCCCCCTTAGATACACCATAGTTTGGCATCTGTGCTCTCTGTTAATACTAACCTAGCTAAATTAATGGGCTCACATATAAACAGGCTTATTGTTGGTCAGGCAATGTTGAGGAGTACCAGCGTTCTCTACTTTGAGCTCCACCTTCTCCTCTATCTTCCCACCAACATTTAGCCCAAACATTCCCACGGTTGTCCATGGTGGCCATGCAAGACTGCGAGAGCCCTCTGCATGATCTTCACGCACAACCAATACATTTACAAATGTAAAATCTCAACAGTGGAATTTATACTGTATGGCAACCCACAATTCTGAACATCCCCTTCTGTCACTTTGAACCAAACTGACTTTCTAATTTTTTTCCAGATCTATCAAAAAAATAATCTACTAACCAACAACTAACTAATATCAAGCATATAACCAACTAACCATCTTCAGTAAACTATTATATATATATATATATATATATATATATATATATATATATATATATATATATATATATATATATATATACACTACCTCTCGAACATTTATCACTGTTCTAATATAGGAGCTCCACTTACAGACTGTAGTTCATCTGATTCTCTGTATACTTTATTACTCTGTTCTTTAATGATCAGGACCCCCACAGGACCCCCACAGAGCAGATACTATTAGGGAGGTGGGTCATTCTCAGCACTGCAGTGACACTGATGTGGTGCTGGTGGGAGTGGATCAGACACAGCAGTGCTGCTGCTGGAGTGTTTAAACCCTGTGTCCACTCACTGTCCACTCTATTAGACACTCCTACTACTTGCTGGTCCACCTTGTAGATGTAGAGTCAGAGACAGTAGCTCATCTGCTGCTGCACAGTTTGTGTTCCTCTAGTTCTTCATCAGTGGACACAGGACGCCGCCCACAGGACACTGCTGTCCGGATAGTTTTGGTTGGTGGATGATTCTCAGTCCAGCAGTGACACTGAGGTGCTTAAACACTCCAGCAGCAAACAAACAAACAAACAAACAAAACAAAGTATACAGAGAAACATGAACTGTGTATATTATATATAATATATAACATGTATATAATATTACTATACAATACTATTTATAAGAGCTCTGTTCCTCTGTCCTCTCTGATGGAGACCCTATTTATTAAATGAAGCATAAATAAATAAATAAATAAATAAATAAATAAATAAACCCAGCAGATTTGCAGATTTGCCTGCACCGCCACACCTGACTCAGCTTAACGAGGGGTTTCTAATTATGTAATGAGTTAAATCTGGTGTGCCAGCGCAGGGAGAGCACGGCAGAACCCGTCGGACCCGCATTAGCAACGCACATTAGCAAATAGCGGGGAGCTGCGTTGAGCCTGTCTCTTGTTAGCCTGCGGTGTGGCTTTGTAGTCCGTGTCCCCGTGTGTTTAGAAAGCCCAGCGGGCGTGTCCTGGTTCCTCACCATTGTCTTTGCTTTTGACACTACATGTGCACCGTGCAAATCCCCGCTGTCGAGCCGAGCGTCGGCAGCTGAGGCCGCGCGCAGGCCCTTCTGAGAATTACGCCGAATTATGATGAGGCTCTATTTTTAGCCTAGCCTATGGCTACCGTATTTAACCAGGAGTGGAATCAATTAAGGCTTAAGCCAAGATGACAGGGGGGGAGCAATTAAGTGACGCCAGCTCAGGCTGTTAAAGCAACAATGGCTCCGAGTCAAATCGTACATAATGAGGTAAGTGTAGTCTGTCTTCAGCGCGACTCCCCCTCTCCGAGATGTTAGAGGAAGACACGTGTGGGTAGTGTTGTTTAGTAATGAGGACGTGGCTCTGAGAGAGGGGGGCGGGGGTGGGCGCTCTGCCTTTCCTCCTGTACTCATTCTCCAACAAACACATGTTCTTGCTCTGTCGCTCCTGTTAGCTGCCACCTGTGCCACCGACTCTCAGTCTGCCTAATTAAAAGAAAAGCTTCAAACCCTGAAGCCCCCCAGAGAGAACCACGGCCTGACCAGCTCAAGCTGCTTAATCTGGTTCACCAGCATTGGTACCTCGTCACTCTGATCATTTAACTGGTCTGCCAGCAACTAATTCCAAGTCTATATGATCAATTTGCTTAGGCCAAGCTCTTCTACCACCATCACCAGCTTAGAACAAACTGTTCTAGCACCATGACCAGCTTAACCAAGTTGATCACCTACCAGGACAAGCTAAGACCAAGCTGCTATGTTCCTGGTGGACAGGTTCTCGGTGGACAGGCTCTAGGAGGACTCTGTGTGGACACGCGGCGTACGCTGGCTCGTGTTTGTTTGGTGTAATATGGTGAGCCGTGGTGAGAACAGTAAACACTGCTCGCTCTGTCCTGACACGGCGGCTGCAGGACGGAGCTCAGCGCTGACAGGAGCAGATACTGAGCTGCTGTCTGGTTCAGTCACTGACTGAGATCTGAGCTTCAGCAGTAATGATGCAGCAGCACTGACCCTGTGTTTCTATCCCTGTTCTTCAATCTCTCACTCACTAACTCTCCTCCTTCCCTCTCCACCTCTCTCTCTCTCTCTCTCTCTCTCTCTCTCTCACCTCCATCTCTCTCTCTCTCCTCTCATTCACTAACTCTCCTCCTTCCCTCTCCTCTCCTCTCTCTCCTCTCTCTCTCTCTACTCCTTCATCTCACATCTCTCTCGTCTCTCTCCATCTCTCTCTGCTCTCTCTCTCATCTCATTCACTAACTCACCTCCTTCCCTCTCCATCTCTCTCTCTCTCTCTCTCTGCTCTCCTCCTCCTCTCGCAGCTCACAAACTCTCCTCCTTCCCATCTCCCACCTCCTCTCTCTCTTCTCCTCTCTCTCTTCGTCATCTCTCCTCCTCTCAATTCACGTAACACTCCTCCTTCCGCTCTCCACCTCTCTCTCTCCTCTCTCCTACTCTCTCTCTCTCTTTCTCTCTCACTCCTCACTTCTCCATCTCTCCCTCTCGTCGCTCCCTCTCTCTCTACTCGCTCTCCACGTCTACTCCATCTCTCACTCACTAACACTACCGTCTTCACTCTCCTCCACTCCTCTCTCTCCTCTCTTCCTTCTCCCCTCGCTCGTCTTTTGCTTCGTCCCTCTCTTCTCTCTTTTGTCTCTCTCTCACTCTTTCTGTTCCCTCACTGCTCTCTTCTCTCGTCTCTTCGCATCCTTCTCTCTTTTAGCTCTCCCTGCACGTCCGCCTTACCTCGCTCCTCTCCTCTCTCGATCTCTCTCTCTCACTCTCTTCGTCTCTCTATCTCATTCCTCGCTCACTCTCCTTCCCTCTCTCTTTCTCTCTCTCTTTCTGTCCCATCTCCCTCCCTCTGTGCCCCTCGTCTCCGTCTCTCTCCTCTCTCTCTCCGTCACCATTTTGTTTTTCTTTCTCTCTTCCCTCATGACCTCACGACCTCTCTCTCTCTCTCTCACTTCCACTGTCCTTCTCTATCTCTAATTCCTCCCTCGTCTTCCTTCCGCCTCCTCTTTCGCTCTCTCTATCTCTCTCTCTCTTTGACTTTGCTGTCTCTGTCCTTCTCTTCTCCCTCTTTTCTCTCGTTTCACTCTCTTCTCTGCTGTCTTTTCACTCTTTTCATTATCATTCTCTTCCTCCTCTCTTTTTCATTACCATTCTCTCTCTCAAACCCCCCACTTTCTGCATATCTCCTTCAATCTCTTATTTTCTCACACTGTCTCTCACCATTACCCTTCCCCTCCTTATTCCCTCACTCTCTCCATCTCCCTTTTTCTCTTTTATTACTTTCTCTCTGTCTCTCTGTCTGTCTCTCTCTGTCACACCACCATCCCTTCCTTCCTTATTCCCTCACTCTATAAATCTCCTCTTTCTTTCTCTTACTTTCTTATACTTTATCTTTATCTCTCTCTCTGTCTCTCTCGTTTCGATCCTCCACCCTCTCCACCTCTCTCGCTCATCCCTCCAACCTCTCTCCATCTCTCACTCATACACTTTTTTCCCACCTCTTTCCTCTTTCGCGCCACCTCTTTTCTCTCTCTCCGTCCACCTCTCCTGTCTTCTGTTCGCTTTCCTCGTCGCTCTCTTCCTTCGCTACCTCTCTCTGTTTCTCTCCACCTCTCTCTCACTCTCTCCACCTCTCTCTCTCTCTCTCTCTCTCTCTCTCTCTCAGGTAATTGAATGTATCACTCAAGGTCGTGTGCTGGAGAGGCCGCGGCTCTGTCCCAAGGAGGTGTATGACATCATGCTGGGCTGCTGGCAGAGAGAGCCGCAGCAGAGGCTCAACATCAAAGACATCCAGAAAATTCTCTTTGCCTTGGGAAAAGCCACACCGGTCTACCTGGACATCCTGGGCTAGGGCGGCCCGGCGGCGGCCCGGGCGGACGAGTAAACCCAGGAATAACGTCGCGTACCTTAGACACCACTGTCAGACACCTGCGGAGTGGGGACGGACTTAAGTGCCTGCTACACTTTTCCAAATACTGGAATACGAGTCTCTTTGAAAAAACTTTTACATTTTGTTTACCTGCTTATGAAATTGTACAGTCCTGCTGTATGAAGACCCGGAGTCTTTGGGAGTCATTGGGAGTCATTGGGAGAGTCATTTGGTGCTGTGCTTTGGGAGTCTGCGGGAGTTTTGGAAAATCTTTCCATTTTTTTTCCTGTTTGGATTTTTTGTTTTTTCATAGCATACTTCAAAGAGAAGAAGAAAAAAATCTTTAAACTACCTGTAAAAGGAAAAAAATACTAAACCGGAATCTTTTGTTCCCGTTTCAGCTCCATGACCGCTTGACAGAAGATCAAAACCTCCCGTGCTTACCTTTCATTTTATAACTATATATATATATATATATATATATATATATATATATATATATATATATATATATATATATATAGTATGTATATAAGAGTTATACAAACATACATCATCACATATATATAATATATTTTTATTTATTTTTTTCCTTTTTTTGGGAAGTGCGGATTTCTGCCATGTTCCTCGCTCGCCGTTTTTGGGAAAACGTTGTCGCTGACTCGGGTGGCCTGGCGAGAAAAAGGCCTTACTGCACTTGGAGTTGGCTTCTGTCTTCTCTCCGAGCGCGGAGGAGCGTCCAAACAGGGCTTTTCTTTCCGAAACGGAGGAGCTTTTTAGCCGGAGGAGGAATTCCACAGAGCGACGGATCCACCAATCGAAGCGGGGGAGCTTATTTAAACAAAAAACGAAAACAAAGAAAAAAAAAAACGTGAATGTATATAATGTATATTTCTGTGTTACAAACTACGGTATAGTAACTTATTTCATTTGGCTATTAGATGATTTGAGTTCCTTGGCGTGTTGTTACAGTGAGTGGGTTCTATAAATATTTTGATAATGCTTTTTTTTAATTATTATTATTATTATTATTATTATTATTATTATTTTTGGTTCCACACGGTCGTCGGAATGTATGTCCTTTACTCGGTTCGAACGACTCCCATCTCATTCCTTTCGTTTGCTTTACGTTATTATTTCTATGGATTTGTGATTAAAACTGACTTCAAGAGGACTTCGAGGTAGAAAAGCAGCCAGATCGGCTTCCGAGGCAGAGCACTCGCGCCGCAGTGGCCAAATCCATCGGTGCGATGGACGCGTTTCTATCCGATAGGGCCAATCAGGATTCCTGCTTCACGCCGCGTCTCTCCGATCTCTCTTTAAAGCTCGCCCGAGGCGCGGACAGGTCCGTACGTTCAGTGTTTTAATGGTTCTGTTTCAGAGTTTAATATTTGTTGACGTTCCGCATCCCGATTGTACCTGGACAGCAGAGCCGAATGCTTCTTCTCACCTTCTCAGGTCTCAGCAGTGACTCGCAGAAATGAACAAGAAACCTGTTGCGCTTCAGAGGCTCCACCCACTAGTCAGTAGGTTAGTGAGCCAGGCGTGTGACCGGAAGGTCGCTGGTTCGATTCCCTAAGCCCACAGGACACGACTGCAGTGGCCTTGAGTAAGACATCCAACCTCCAACTGCTTAACCGCGTTCTGTAGATGGTGTGTGACAAACACTAGTGAACATACACACTAGGGCTGAGTGTAACACCAATATACACACACTAGGAGAAAGTGAAAGACCAATACACACTAGTGAACACACACACTAGTAGGCAGTGAAAAACCAGTACACACACACACACTAGTGATCATACACACTAGAGGGCAGTGAAACACCCACATACACACACATACACTTGTGAACACACACACTAGTGGGCACTGAAACACTCATATACACACACAAGTGAACACACACACTAGTAGGCAGTGAAATACCCACATACAGCACAAACACTAGTGAACATACACACTATGGGCCAGTGAACACACACTACACCACACTAGTGGAAACACAACACACTCGCAGTGAAACACCCACATACATACACACATACACTAGTGAACACACACTAGAGGGCAGTAAAACAACTACATACACAAACACAAGTGAACATACACATTAGGGGGCAGTGAAACACACACACATACACTAGTGAACACACACTCTATGAGCAGCCTCGCTAACCAACAGACGCTGAGGATCAGTTTGGGGGTTTTGAATCATCTTTGTTTTAAGGGTGGTCAGTGTAAGCATACCTACCCACACACACACTCGTGAACACACATATTAGGGGCCAGTGAAACATGCACCTAAACACACACTAGTGAACACCCACACTAGGGGGCAGTGAAACACACACACACACACACACTAGTGAACATCCACACTAGGGGGCAGTGAAAGACCAATACACACTAGTGAACATCCATACTAGGGTGCATTGAAACACCCACACACAAACACATACACAAGTGAACATACACACTAGGGGGCAGTGTAACACCCACATACCCACACAAAGTTCACAGACTCCCAGCATTTGTTTGACCCGGGTTTGTTTTTGTCGTGGAGCTTCCTCGACTGCCTTCTTTCTCTGTGTGTTCTGTGAAAGCAGCAGCTCGTTACAGCCTGGTTTGTGTGTCAGAGCTGAAGCTCTTGGCTTCACTGAGCAAGGAACCTTAGTAGAGCATCCCAAAACTGAACGACCCCTAAACAGTGACTGGAGCTTTAGTCCTGAGAAGACGGGTTGTTCTCAGCTTAGCCGTGGGCTGGAACGCCGGTGCGGCTGGTCTTTTAGGGCGAAATGAGAGTCTTTCTTCTTCAGCTTCGTCTTCGGCTTCAGGCAACTTGGCAAACACAGCCATGTGAATAATTCACAAGGCATTAGAGATGTCACGCTCCTGATGGGTGTGTTGTGGAACCACTTTGGTTTATAGTGTGATCTGAAACCGGTGGCGCTTGGTGGTGAAAGTGTGTTGTGTTACCCTACCGTCCTACTCTCTCTCTCTCTCTCGCTGCTCTGCTCGCTCACACCCAATCAGCAGTGCCCACCGTCTCTCTCTCTTCCATGTTTTTCTGCTGACTCATGAAACTCATTTAAGGTTACTTCTAGCGCACTGATGATGAATTCTGTAATTCACTGTTCGGGCGGCGGGAGGCGGCAAAGCTGGGCAAAAAGAAAGAAACTGGTTCACATTCACAGCAGTTTTGTTGATGTAGATGTGTTATTACAGTCTTATTACCCAATGATTTAAATACAATTACCATAATTAGATAATTCATTCATTACACTAGGAGCCAGGCAGTTAGTCACTGACAGAAAATAAGTCTGCTAACTTTTACAGGAGAAGAAAGTTCTTCACTTTAAATGGAAGTTAATGAAACAAGATATTACGCTGTACCGTTTTCTAGCCGTTTTCTTTTCGATCAATTCATCATCATGAAATTCTGACACCCTGTAAAGGTCAGGAGTTGTAGTAGTTCCGGAACAATGAGCCAGCCTCAGCCATTTCGATAAAGGTAATACAAAACATTAGGGATGCTATCCGATAATGGTAATTCTGGGGTCCGAAGGCAGATATTCCAATAAGCGTAATCATTACATCATAGACATCCTAGCAGGGGAATAGAACCCAGTCCCTTCTTGCTGTGAGTTGACTGCCCTACCTCTGGCCACCTGGTAGAGGAATCGAACCCAGGCCCTGCTTGCTATAAGTTGACCTGGCCAAGGACTAGAACCTAGGTCCTTCTTGCTGTGAGGTGACCTGGCCAAGGTATAGAACCCATTCCCTTCTTGCTGTGAGGTGACCTGGCCAAGGTATAGAACCCATTCCCTTCTTGCTGTGAGGTGACAATCCTACCCACTGTGCCACCCTGGCCACCTGGCAGAGAACTAGAACCCTGCTTGCTGTGATGTGACCTACCTTGAGAATTGAACCCAGGCCATTCTTGCTGTGAGATGACAACAGTACCTACTACATCTGGCCACTGGGCAGAGGAATCGAACCCAGGCCCTTCTTGCTATAAGTTGACCTGGCCAGGGAATCAAACCCAGCCCATTTTTGCTTTGAGGTCAGTGCTGTGTCCCCCTCTAGGTTTCATTCTAATCCTAACTCAATCTTATTTCCAATACGTGTATGTTTACATCATAGACATCATAGACCCCCATGCCAATCCTCGACCCCCCCACCACGAAAAGCTAATTTAGCCTCTCCTAATTATTATTTACATGCATTTTCTCATAATGAAATTTAGACTACTTGGCTGTAAGTTCACAGTCACATTGGCACGCTTATCTATCGCCAATTTCCGTTCCACCTCAAATGCCGCAGGCGCTCCAAACTGGATGAATAATAAACTATCAGCCATTACTGCTTTACTCATACCCTGCTGTACATAGCGTTCAGTTATGAACCCGAGGTCTCGAGTACTGAAGCTCAAGCAGAAACTCTGGATCTCCTTCTAAAACGGCACGAGAGCCGGGAAGCTAGTTTGTTTTCCCAGAGATGTCTTCTTGCCGCCAGAAAAAACAGTAAAATAGTGTGTTATCGAGGAGCATCTGAAGGAGCCCTTCAAAGATGCAATCGGAGAAGTTTATTTCATAGTGGATTAGTAACAGATTATAGCCGAAAGAAAACAGGTGAAAGTAGGAACTCTACAGGAGAGGGTAAAAACCTTTACTTTCAATGTAAGTTGATGGAAATAGGTTTTATTTAAAGATCATTTGGAGCAGTTCTGTTGGTCCATTCATCATGAAGCCTTCACTGGATAGTAAGGGCAGCTGTCGTGGTTGATTGATGTAGAAAAAATTAAATAAACATGTTTTTCTTTGAAGAGTGACAATATGTCCCTCCAACTTGAATCCCAGTCCAGATCGGAGTTGGCTACGTCCAAGTCATGGGTCCAAATTTCTAGTACCCCAAGCATATGGGGAGTGTTAGAGACAATGGGCTATAGTAGAACAAGGCAGAACACTTCATCCCCGGCTGAGAAACCTGAGAATACTCACAGTACAGGCATCAAATGTCCAGACATCTGTGGTCAGGCTAATGGACGTCACATCATCATCAATGAGTTTGTGAAAATGAGTCACTACATGGTAAAAATAATATTGACATTTGCAGTATTTGGCAGACGCTCTTATCTAGAGAGATATACAGTTGACCTGAACACAGTTGGGTGAAGGTAGTGTTATAGTTGACCTGTACACAGGTAGGTGAGGGTACTCTAAGGAATCTTACCCAAGGACTCTTATTGGTATACTGTAAGGTGGTTGCTTGGGTGGGGAATTGAACCCCCAGCAGCATAGAGGGCAGCGATGTTATCCACTACACTACACCATCCAGAGCAATAAACTTCCCCACCTTTGTTGTAATAGTTGCATCTTTTGGGCTGTTTGTGTGGAATTTGTTTGATTTCTGAAGAAGCTGATCAACCAGTTTGTGTTCGTGGTGGCAGTGGGAGGCATTTAAGGCAGTCATGGGCTAAAGTTAGAGAACAAAAGAGGACCCTGGTCTTCGGCCAGGGAATTGAACTTAGGCCCTTCTTGCTGAGAGGTGACAGCCATACTCATTGCCTCCCCTGACCACCTGGCTGAGGAATCGAACCCAGGCACTGCTTGCTATAAGTTGACCTGGCCAAGGACTAGAACCTAGGTCCTTCTGGCTGTAAGGCGACCTGCAGAGGAATAGAACGCAGTCCCTTGCCTTCGCTGAGGGTGACCACCCTTTAACCACTGCCGCTGGCCACCTGGCAGAGGACTAGAACCCAGGCCCTGCTTGCTGTGATGTGACCTAGCTAGGGAATTGAACCCAGGCCATTCTTGGTGTGAGATGAAAGCAGTACCCACTGCGCCCCCCTTGCCACCCTGGCAGAGGACTAGAACCCAGGTCCTTATTGTTATAAGTTGACGTGGCCAGGGAATTAAACCCAGCCCATTCTTGCTGTGAGGTCAGTTCTGTGCCCCCCTTAGGGTTTAATTCTAATCCTAACTCAATTTTAGCTGCGCTGCTGTAACAAAACCAGTCGCCTAAACGTCATTGGTGCTCTTTCTCCATATGATAAATCAGCCAATACCAATTTGTTCTCTTAATAACAAAGCAAACATGTAAAGAATGTTCTTTCATAATTTTCCAATCATAATTAAATACGATCTCTTCCAAACCCAAATGTGACCAACCTAAACAGTCTCTCCACAACATTCTACAAGCTAGTGGCAGTATATAGTATATAGTATATATTATATAATCACAACATGCATGTGTTATCAGCAGTGACTTCTAAATGGTTGGAAACGGCAGTCAGGAGCGTAGATTCATCCGAAAATCCTCTATAATGCAGATTTCCGGGAGCCCACTGTCCTGAGCAAAAAATAAACAGACAGCAAAATTCCTACTTTTCTGTGTGCGGCGCAATCGGCAGGAGAGTTCTGCGGCAACCTGTTCTGCTGATTTCACCAACTTCCTACACTCGCTATCAGCGATGCTGCTGACAGCCCATTTAGGTGCATTAGCCCGGTTACTCTGCCGCATCATGATCAGAGTAAAGAGTTCGACAGCGGGAGCAATAAAAAACACCACTGGAACATTTTGTTGATGGTGTTATTCCCTTGTTGTTTTCTCCGCTACTCCGAACTCGCAGGTTGGCCAGATAATTCCGCCGTCAATCAAAGACGCGCGGATAGGTAAACGGAGGTGTGCGGTTGGGACAAAGACTTTCTCGAGGCCCGCTGATGGTGCTCAGGTGTGATACGAATGACCTATGCGGCTCTTATTCCTGGCAGGTACACGCCCCACGCTGCAGATATTCAGTCTGAACAATTCTCAATCTGCCCCAGGCCTGGCTCCCCGGCTCCGGAGCTCAGTAATAGAGGAGCCGTCCCCCGCAGCGACGAGGGGGTTTGGTTTGGTAAACGGCTCCGGAAACACCTCGCATCGACGGCCAGAAATGTGATGGCACTCTTACTTCACCGACTCCGAGCTGGAAGAATACTGAAACAGATTATTGCAGACGAAATTATTGATGTCGACTTGCGAAGGCGGGATTGACCCCAGCACACCAAGTATGGTCCTATTTGAAGCTACTGTAACACCGTTTAGTATACAAAACCCTACAATTTAGAGTTACGTATCAATCAACCTAATGAGAAACTGTAAACTCAGTTTTAATAAACAATACCTACATTTAGAGATAAACATTCAACCTAATGAGAAACAGTAACTCAGTTTAATATACAATAGCCTACCTTTAGAGTTAAACACTCAACCTAAGAGACTGAAACAGAAACTTCAGTTTATAACACTACCTACATTTAAGTTATATCGTTCAACCTAATGAGAAATTGTAACTCAAGTTATATACAATACACTACATTTTATGAGTTATACATTCACACCAAATGAGACTGTAAACTCAGTTTAAATACAATCACCGACATTTAGAAGTTATAACATACAACCCTAATGAGAAACTGTAACTCAGTTTATATAACACCAACATTTAAGAGTTATACACTCAACCAAATGAGAAACGTGGTCACCCAGTTTTATATAACAATACCGTAAACATAGTAGAGTATATACAACTCAAACCTAATGAGCAAACTGTCACTCAGTTTATGTATACAATACCTACATTTAGAGTTTATACATTCAACCTAATGAGAAACAGTAAACTCAGTATTATAATACAATACCTACATTTAGAGTTTATACCATACCACCTAATGAGAAACTGTAACTCAGTTTTATATACAATAGCCTACATTTAGCGTTATCCATACAACCCTATGAGAAACTGTGATGACTCAGTTTAAATACAGATACCGACATTTAGAGTTATACATTCAACCTAATGAGAAACTGGTAGATCAGAAGAGAGAGCTGTACTATAGTGTACTCCTGTGTACTTAGTGTACTAAAAGGTACTTTATTTGACTTTAATGTACTATAGTGTTTTTAGTGTACTATAGTGTTCTTTTGCTGTCATGTACCTTATTATGCCAAAGTTATATTATAGTGTACTTTAGTGTACTAGGTGTACCTAGTGTATTATAATGTACCATAGAATATTTTAGTACACTTTAGTGTACTTAGTGTACCTAGTGTATTTTAATGTACCATAGTGTATTTTAGTGTACTTTACTGTACTGTAGTGCACTGTAGAGTTTATACTTTTATTGTAACATAGTGTACAGCATAGTGGTAAGTATACATATTTAAGCAATTCAATCATGGTGCAACGTTTGAGGTGTACAAGGGGGTACTCTTAGTGTATCAAACTGTACCACCGGCATACTGTTAGAGCACTGTACTGGTACTACATATAGTGTACTAATGGGTGCATTACTTTAGTGTTTACAGAAGTATACTTAGTGGTCACTGGTACTGTATAGTATGACCATAGTGGCCTTAGTGTACCATAGTGTAGTATAATGCACATTATTTGATTATATTGTACTTTAGTGTACTGTAGTTTACTTTAGTTTACTATTGTGTACTTTAGTGTGCTACAATATACTCTAGAGTACCATAGTGTACCTACTGTACTATACTGTACATAAGTGTACTTAGTGTACTTTTTGTATCATAATGTACCATAGTGTACTGTAGTTTACTCTAGTGTACTGTAGTGTACTTTGTTGTACTATAGGGTCATTTTGTGTGCCTTGTTTTTGTGTAGCAGCCCAAATGCACTAAGTTAGGTAAGATTTCAAGTTGTGTGCATGTTGCCAACATCTTAACGCAACTCATAAACATTCTGCTCCGGCAGCTGTTAGAGGATTAGGAGTGTGCAGTGGAGGATTTCTATCCTCGTCTCCATTTCACTAAAGTACTCCTTATACCTAAACTACATTCTATCACATCCAAACTGCATTTATGCCTCACAAACTCATCATGAACGGTGGTGTCATAATTCCTGCTGTCCTAGATTTGAGTTTTCACGCCTGGTGAAGAGTGAAAGTGGGAGTACAAAAGTCTCTGGGGAGATTTTCCAGAAAGTTCAGAGAAAAGAGCATTGTTTCTTAGATTTCGTGAGTCATTACTCTCTCTCCTCTTCTTTCCACCTCAGAGATGCTGTCACATCACCCTCCGCGAGGACGAAAATGTCACGGTAAAACATGCCCTAGGCTTACATGTCTGCTGTCATTAACCCACAATAACGTGTCTATTGAAACAGGGACACAGGCGGCGAGGTGGTAGCGGGTTTCTCGCTGTGTCTGCAAGAGTTCTGCTCCTCTCATGTTCTCCTCAGCAGTCTGTGGCGGCTTGACAGGTTTCTGAAGCCGCTGGAGTTTCTTTATCCCGAGTGTTATTGAGGTGCTGACTGTGTAAGTGTGGCTAATTCAGTAGAAAAGCGGCAAACGCTTCTCTCACCGATTGTTCCATAAAGCTGATCGATGGCCAACGACCCATGGAAGGTGGAGCATGTCTGTACTGTGTGTCTGTGTATAAACTCAGATAAAAGGGTCTGAGCTCCACTTTTCAGGGTCCCAGACCTCCTGTTTACTGTACTGGGTATTCTTCGAAGGGGTACTGTGAGAGGAAGCGTAGTCGACGGTCATACTCGACAGACTGAAATCCTACTACCAGGAAGCGTAGGGGCGAACGGTTCCATTCTCACAGACTGTAATCTACACTACAGGAAGCGTAGGGGCGACGGTCGTTCTCACAGACTGTCATACTACACTACAGGAAACCGTGGGGGCGAACGGGTGGTTTCAGACGGAGACGGTAATACACAACAGGGAAGCGTAGCCGACGGTGGTTTTCTGACAGACTGTAATACACTACAGAATCGTAGCGACGTGGTCCAGATAGACAGTAAAATAGCAACTAACAGAAAGCGTAGCGGGCAGCTAGTCATTCTGACAGACTGTAATACACTACAGGAAGCGTAGGAGGGCGTACGGTGTGTTCTGACAGACTGTAATACACTACAGGAAAGCGTAGCAGCATTCATACTGACAGACGTGGTACACTACAGGAAGCGTAGCGACTGTGTTTCTGACACTGGAAATAACACTACAGAAAGCGTAGCAGCAAGTCATTCTGACAGACCTGTAATACACAAACAGGAGGCGTAAGTGTGGGCGACCGGTGGTTCTAGACAGGACTGTAAATACACTACAGGAAAGCGTAGGGGGCGACGGTGGTCTGACAGACTGAATACACTAACAGGAAGCGTAGCTACGGTGGATCGGACAGACTGTAATACACTACAGAAAGCGTAGGGGGCAGCAGTCATTCTGACAGACTGTAATACACTACAGGAAGCGTAGGGGGTGATGTGGCTCTATTAACTATATTATTGAAATTATAGCTGATGGATTAATTGATTAGGTAGCTCTGCTGCAGGGCCAGTGCTCAGTTTCACTCTGGTACACTGGGTGGCGCTGTAGACAGTGCTCAGGAACTGATATCTGGGGATAATTGGGACATAATCCACAGAAAAGCTGCAGTCCGAGGGCTGTAGTTGGGGGTCTAGCGGCGGGTGGGACGAGCGGAGAGGAAGAAAGAGTGACAGCAGGAGGGACGTCAGTGTAGCTGGGGGGCCGCAGTCACAGTGCTAATGACTTCACCTTGCAGGAATGGGGGGAAATTACAGATGAAATGAGTTTCTGGCCCCGGCTTTCACATATCCCTTAAATATGATGGCCAGTCCTCAGGTAATCCCCCTGAGGTGGAGAGCGGGGGGAGGGGAGGGTGGGGTGTACCCGTGTGTGTGTGTGTGTAAGAGTGTGTGTGTGTGTGTGTGTGTGTGTGTGAGAGAGAGAGTGTGGGAAGGATCAGTGAAGGTCATTCATGGCTAAACTGGATAAAAGAACCACAGCGCTGTCTGTTGGCCGCACTGACAGGGCGAGCGAGAGCAGCTTTATTCTCTCTCTCTCTTTCTCCTCTCTTTACTTGTCCTTTTCTCCTTCATATCGCTGTATGCTCTTCACTCTCTCTCGTCTACTCCTGCTCATCTCACCTCTCTCTCGTCGTCTTCGCTCTCTTTCAGTTTCTCTTTTTGTACACATCTCTCATACTTCACTCTCTGTGTCCTCTTTCACTAGCTGGCTTTTTCTTTCTCCTCTCCTTAATCTGTATTCTCTCTTTTATCTTTGTCAGTTTCTCTCTCTCTCCACACGTCTCCAGCGTCTCACTCTCTCTCCTCTCTGATTCTCTTTCTTTCCTCTCCCATCACTTTTTCCTGTATCCCTAGCTCATTCCTACTTCACTGTCTCCCCTCTGTCTCTCTTTTCATTCTCCACGTCTCTGTCTCTCTTCTATTCTCTCCATCACTTTCTCTGTATCTCTCTCTTCTGTCTCTCTCTGTCTGTCTTTTATTCTCTCCATCACTGTTTCTGTATCTCTCTTTTATTCTCTGTCTCTCTTTCATTCCCTCCATCGCCTTCTCTGTATCTTTGTCTTTCTTTTTCTGCCTCACTCTCTCTTTCACTCTTATTCTCTCTCTCTCTCTTTCAGTCTCTCCCCTCTTGCTCTCTCTCTCTATCTCTTTATCTATCCCATTTCTCTGTTCTTCTATCTTACACTCTTTCTTCTTCTTTCTTTTTTTGTATCTTTCTTTCTCTCAATTTTACTCACTCTCTCTCTTTCTGTCTGCTTTTTTTTCATTTTCTGTTTTCTTCTTTTCTTCCCTGCTCTCTCTCTCTCTCTCTCTCTCCCCACTCTCTCTCTCTCGCTCTCTCTCTCTCTCATCCGCCTCCTCTCTCTCTTTCGCTCTCTCTCTCTTCTCTCTCTCCCTCCGCTCCCATCTCTCTCTCTCCTTCGATCTCTCTCTCTCTCTCTCTCTCTCTCTCTCTCTCCCGTCTCTCTCTCTCTCTCTGCTCCCGCTCTCTCCGCTCTCCCACTCTTCTCTCTCTCACTCTCTCCCGAGCTCTCTCTCTCCTCTCGTCCTCATCATCCGCCCAACGCTCTCCATCTCTCGGCGCTCCGCATCTCCTCTCTCGCGCTGCTCTCATCTCCTCTCGCCGATCTCCGCTCTCTCTCTCCTCTCGTCCTCCACGCTCTCTCTCTCTCCTCCCTCACTCTGTCTTTCCTCGCTCTCGTCGTCCCCTCCTCGCCTCTCCTCTCTCTCTCTCACTCCCGCTCCCATCTCTCCGCACTCTCGTCCTCACTCTCTCTCTCTCCTCGCGTCTTACCCGCTGTCTCTCTCTCTCCTCTCGTCTCTCGTCGTACGCTCTCGACATCTCTCCTCTCTACTGCTCTCTCTCCTCTCTCTCTCTCTCTCTCTCTCTGCTCCCTCTCTATCCGCTCATCAGTCCCCTCTCTCTCTCTCTCTCTCTCTGAGGGGGCGCAGGGCGATTGATGAGGGCTTTAAAACCTTAATCACGGTGAGCGGGTCCTGAGCGCGGCGCTGGAACGCTGCAGCTGGAAATGAGCTCTCTCTCTCTTTCAGCAGCACTTCATAACCCCCCCCCCCCCCCCCCCCCGCCCCACCCCACCACCATCCTCTCACATCTTCACCCAGACACTGATCCCACATCAGATTCCTTCCTCTCTCTCCGCTCCTCCCGTCCCGTCTCCAGACCTGACTGCACTGAAATGAATTCGTCCTCTGCTTTAGGGCTTATACGAACGTGGACAGCTCTGTGACGAGAGACGATGCTGACTAACCTCTGATCGCATCACCACTTGAACTGCAGGAGAAGAGAAGGTGACTAAAAAAGTTTAACAAAGCCAAACTCTGTAGATCAGCAGAGTTTGGACCCACAAATCTGGACCCACAAATCTGCGTCCTACTTAGGCTCACCCTAGACAGGCTTCCCAGAGAATTTTATAGAGTCACTGACTGGAACCTTTACAGCATTATAGAGTGTAATGTTTCCTCTCCAACCACATACGACTTCTTATTCTACTCGTTATGATGTTTAATATCTGACCTTAGACCAGCAGAGGAATGTTGGCCAATCTCCACTGATCAGCGGAGCGGGATGTGTTGTCTCCAACTTAGACTTTGCATTACTAGCCTTCAGGAAACCAGAGATGTAGACCCTGAAATCATCAAATTCCTCTTTTTTATCTTCTCTGAGATGATTGTTTCATAATGATGTGATCAGCAACTAGTCAACCTCAAGCTTAAAGCTTCCTCACCGAGCAGTAAACAACCTCTATGCTGAACTTGAGGCTCGAGCTATTCTTACAGCTTGCTGGGCTGTTTGTGACTAATACCCAACAGAACTTCTATCCTGATTATTGTTTTCCACCAAATTTTCAAAATTAGAGGTGAATTTTTAGGTCAGGAGCTCAATCAGTATGCAATAGATGAGTGCAGGCAAAAGAGTGAACTGTAACCTTTTCATGTAGAGCCCCCTAGTGGTGTAAATACAAGCATCTACACTTTCATCACTGTCAGAATGTGACATAAAGGCTAAGCACCACTTCTGGACCCACCTGGTGATTTTACATTGTTTTAGATTCTAAAAAATATATAAACGTGACTTAAAATGAAATTCTTAATTTCTGAATTTGAGATTGAAAGAGCTGTAATGTAGAAATAGACCACCATATCACTTAGTCCTGAGACTTTTAGACCACCATATCACTTAGTCCTGATACTTTTAGACCACCATATCACTTAGTCCTGAGACTTTTAGACCACCATATCACTTAGTCCTGATACTTTTAGTCAAACCACACCCACAACAGCAGCTCATCCTGAGTGTAAACAGTATCTAGCTAAACAACCAACATTATTCATGACAACAGCCTAGCAACCAGCCTAGCAACCAGCTAACTCAGATATAGAGGTACAGTTATTGTTGTGTTGTGTCCAACATGATTTGTATGCCCTCAAATTTACATGCAATCTGATTTCTATACAATCAAAGTTGCATGTGATCTGATTTCCATGCAATCAAAAGTGGCATGCAACCTCTTTCCATGCACTCAAAAGTGGCATGCAACCTGATTTCCATACAATAAAAAGTGGCGTGCAACCTATTTCCATGCAGTCAAAAGTGGCATGAAACCTGATTTTCATCCATTCAAATGTGCAACCTGATCTCTGTGCAATCAAAGTTGCATGCAACCTTATTTCCATGCAATTAAAAGTTGCATACAACCTACTTACTCACTCCAATAGTTTCACCACCTTATTTCATTTGATCCATTGTGTCAAAACTAAACATCTTAATAGAGGGTAATTGCAAGAGTGGCAACTAAAAAGAAAAAAAAAAAGAGTTAAACATCTGTTAGCATTAGCCAACTAGCTAACACAGCTTGTTTCTTGTCATTGCTCAGTTAACTGGCAACATTTCATACAACTTGCATGAAGTCAGTCAGGAGCATCTTTTTGATATGATGTCATTTGGTGTCGATCACATGATGCACTTTCGGATTTCGTGACGTTTCCACCAAGTTGAGAGAGTTGCGGCTGTGTTCCAGATCAACTTTGCAACTTAGTACTACAGTTGCATACTAAGCCATCATTGCATATTATGTTCACATGAACAGGTTTAAGCAGAAGGTGTGGCTCAATGTTTAGGATCTCAAACGATCTAAATGTCCACACCATCCTGATGAAGACATGAGGACAGTAGATAAGTAACTCACCAAGTTTTGACTAAGTTCTCTTTGAATCAGAAGATTCATCCCCTCAGGGAAGGGGGCCAAATCACAACCAACACTACAATATATTCTTCCGCATGTGCAGTTGCACATTTCCACCAGAGGGGTCTCCAAATCCTAAATCTCACTTCTGGCCTTTGAGTTGGTTTTAGAAAAGAAAAGTCAAACGGAGGAGAACAGACGCTCTGTGAACACATGAAGGCACAAATGAAAGTATGTGAAATGCGGTGAGAGACGTTGTCTGTCTGATTGTAGACGTGGTGGTGCGGCGCGGCTGAGCTTCAGATGAATGCAGGGCTGTTTTAATGAGCGTGCAAGTTAAGCTCCACGTCTCTCTCTCTCTCTGTAGCAGGTGTGGAGGTGTAATCCAGTCGGGCTCCAGAGGAGGAAAATCCTCCTTCTTCTTTACTTCAAAACATTTAAATTAAAGATCCTTATCTGATTATGAAGCCGCACTCATAAGTTACACATGAGACACCCGGAGCCGGTCCTTATCTCGCCTCGGCGCGATGGAGCTTAAGGATTCTTAACATCTTCTGAGGAGAAAAAATCTCTCCACGTTCACTGAGGATCCTTAAAACCAGCTCGGTGTCAATAACGTGTGGATGGTGGCGTAAATCTCAGACCTTCCAAAGACGGAGTGAGATTAAGATTCTTTAAGAAAGGATTCAGAGCATCATGAGATCTTACCACCAGTCAATTCAGGGCTTCTTTCATTGTTTTGATTTTGAAGGTGTGGAATACAGACCATTCATAAAAGTTTAGATTTTCATTTTGAAAAGAATTTTTAATTTGTCCCAAATATTCAGTGCTCAGTTTACTAAATAGTTGAAAATTTCTTTTTTTGAAAAAAAATTCAATGCATATTTTAAACTAGAGGAATAAAATACACACCGTAAAGCAAAATCCAAAATTTGATATCACATTATGTAATTTAATTTTGAAAAAAATAATTTTAATTTGCCCCTAAAACTGAGTGCTCAGTTTACTAAATTTTAAATATTTAAATTAAAAATATAAATTTTGAATTAGAGGAGGGAAATACAGCCTGTTTATATTTCAATTTGAAAAGAAGTTTAATTCCTCCCCAAAGACTGCATAGTTTACTAAATAATCAAAATTTTAACTTTTTATTTGAATTTAAATGATTTTTTTTAACTAGGAGTGAAATACAGACCACTAAAAAATGCAAAAATGTATGTTATTTTTTATATTTTGATTTTGAATATAATTTTCAATTTGCCCCAAAAAAATAGTGCTCAGTTTATTTTATTAATAAAATAATAATAATAAAAATATGATTTTTAAAACTAGAGGACTGAAATACACATGTTTTTATTTATATATTTTAATGTTTGAAAGTAGTTCAAGAATTAGAAAAATTGAGTGCTTGGTTTACTGAATAATCTTACAGTTCAATAGAATTTATCCCAATTTTGAATTGATAGAATTTTCCATCACAAAAAGAATAAAAACAAGCAGAAATTGCAGAAACTTTATTTTATTTATTATTAGTAGCATTTAGTCTTTTTGCTCTTTGGAAGCACCACAAAACCATCTTACAACATATAAACCTGTAAAATAATAAATGTAAAAATAATTATTATAATATTTTATTCATATTAAAGTACAATTTAAAGATTTGGAAGTTCATCACACATTATTTATATTTATTTTATACCTTTTTTTAATTAAATATATAAATGTATTAGATAATTACCTCACAGCCAGAAGGGTCTGGGTTCTATTCCTCCAGAAATTCACGTGAATTAGCAACCCCACCCAACCCCCCACCTAACCCCAAGAACCACAAGCAGCTCAGAAGATAAATGAATGAAAGAATGAATGAATGAATGTGTTTGTGTTTGTGATCAGCAGTTTGCATTAAAACCTCTGAAAGCTAATTCACACGTACTGAACATCTCACAACCTGCTGCTGTGGTTCTTCAGGGAACCCAGTGCGGTTCCTTTGTGCTTATAGAACCTGTTGTGAAGGTCAGGAACATATTTATAGCTTCGAATTTGAATTTTAAATGTGAATCGTGAGCTCGCCGAGCTCTCAGAGAAACGCCGATCCGGCGGACTCAGGCACGCGGACAGCATGCGGGAGCTGAGCGCGAGGAGAGCAGCGCGAGGAGAAATGTGTGAAATGGTAAAAACTCCTCTCTGGAGCGCCAGGAAAGCCGTGAATTCGTGTGAGGTTTCCGGTTAAAGAGAGGGATGAAATTGACAGGTGCTTTAAAGACTTCAGAGAGAGAGAGAGAGAGAGAGAGAGAGAGAGTGAGAGAGAGAGAGAGAGAGAGAGTGAGAGAGAGAGAGAGGGAGAGAGAGGGAGGGAGGGAGAGGGAGGGAGAGAGGGGGAGAGACTGGCAGACAGAGAGAGAGAGAGAGAGAGAGAGAGAGAGAGAGAGAGAGAGAGAGAGAGAGAGAGACTGGCAGACAGAGAGAGAGAGAGAGAGAGAGAGAGAGAGAGAGAGAGAGAGAGAGAGAGAGAGAGAAAGAGAGAGAGGGAGGGAGAGGGAGAGAGGGAGGGAGAGGGAGAGAGAGAGAGAGAGGGAGAGAGAGAGAGGGAGAGAGGGAGAGAGAGAGAGAGAGAGAGGGAGGGAGAGGGAGGGAGGGAGGGAGAGGGAGGGAGAGGGAGAGAGGGAGAGAGAGAGAGAGAGAGTGAGAGAGAGAGAGAGGGAGGGAGGGAGGGAGAGAGAGAGAGAGGGAGGGAGAGAGAGGGAGAGAGAGAGAGGGAGGGAGAGGGAGGGAGAGGGAGAGAGAGACAGAGAGAGGGAGGGAGAGGGAGGGAGAGAGGGAGAGAGAGAGAGGGAGGGAGAGGGAGGGAGAGAGAGAGAGAGAGAGAGAGAGAGGGAGGGAGAGGGAGGGAGAGGGAGGGAGAGGGAGGGAGGTCACCCTGCAGTGCTCTACTGCTCTGTCAGCACCACATACTGACATCTAGATTAACCTAAGAGAGAGAGTGAGATTTTGAGAGTATTTGAGAGTGAGTAAGAGTGTGTGAGAGTGAGACAGTGAGAGAGAGACCGAAACAGAGAGAGAGAGAGAAAGCTAGGTCATAGAGAGTGAGAGAGAGTAAGAGAGAGCGTGAGAGAGACAGTCTGTAAGAGAGAGTGAGTGAAAGAGAAAGATAAAGGTCAATAGAGAGCTATAGAGGGCGAGAGAGTTAGTGAAAGAGTGAGGTGCTGAGAGAGAGAGTGAGTGTGTGAGAGAGGGTTAATGAGAGAGAGAGAGAGAGAGTTAGAAAGAGACAGTTGGTGAGAAAGTCAGAGAGAGAGAGAGTGAGTTAGTGAGAGAGAGAGAGTTAGTGAGAGACTTAGTGACAGTTAGCATGAGAGAAAGAGTTAGAGTGAGTGAGAGGGTTAATGTGAGAGAGAGAGAGACAGAGTTGGTTAGAAAGTGAGAGAGAGAGAGAGAGAGAGTTACATATATATAGAGAGAGTTAGTAAGATAGAGTGAGTTAGTGAGAGAGAGAGTTAGAGTGTGAGAGAGACAGAGAATGTGAGTTAGAGAGAGTGAGTTAGTGAGAGAGTTAGAGAGATTGTGTGAGTTAGTGAGAGTTAGTGTGAGGGTTAGTGAGAGAGTGTGAGTTAGTGAGAGTGTGAGTGAGAGAGAGAGTGTGAGTTAGTGAGAGAGAGAGTTAGTGTGAGAGAGTGTGAGTTAGAGAGAGAGTTAGTATGAGAGAAAGTTAGTTTGAGAGAGAGTTAGAGTGAGTGAGAGGGTTAATGAGAGAGAGAGAGAGAGAAAGAAAGAGAGTTAGTGAGAAAGTAAGAGAGAGAGTTAGAGAGAGAGTGAGTTATTGAGAGAGTGGGGGGTCTTACAGGGATGTGAGGGGTATTAAAATGACTCAAGCTAAAAGAAAGGCTGGCGTTAGGAGGTGAAGCTTCTCTGCAGCAGTTACTTACATGTTGGGACCACCAGTCGGCCATGAGCAGCTCCGTGCTATACGACGTCCTCTGTGTTTCATATCTGAGCCAATTCCATCCTCTCTGACTTCATTTTAAACTTTTGTTCAGGACTCATAACTACAAGCACTGCAACCCAATCAAGCAGCTCATCTTAGATCCCTCTGTAATATTTATTATCACCTGGATCTGTCAGAGGTCTGAGTAAACATAATAAATAATAACCGGCTACCTGGATCATAAACACGAGTAAACAGTGGAACCAGCAGCTGTCACAGCTCAGAGGACCGAGTAAATGAGAAACCACCAAGAGAACGTGAAGTCAGTACGTCTTCTTAAAGCATCAGCGCTCTGCTGTCTGATCCACTTGCTGTTCCA
The DNA here is from genome assembly GCA_021613375.1 of Megaleporinus macrocephalus. Taxonomy (NCBI): domain Eukaryota; kingdom Metazoa; phylum Chordata; class Actinopteri; order Characiformes; family Anostomidae; genus Megaleporinus; species Megaleporinus macrocephalus. The sequence continues at coordinate 2,816,611 of CM038713.1, read as the reverse complement.
TCTGCCGGGTCAGATCAGCCCAACACTGTCATGAAGCAAGTTCTGCAAAGTTGAGATGTTTGAAACTGTAGCTGAGTTTCAAGAAAGTTGCAGGAGGAGCCTTTTCATGATGCAACTCAAGTGCAATTTAGTTTCACGTGGGTTGCATGCATGGCAGCACATATATATATATATATGCAGTAAGGTGCAAAAGTTCAATATTAAAGAGTATTAATAGAGTAAGTAGTGATTTTCATACGTCAGTGTGTTTATTTAACTCTTTCCAAGCTTCTCCTAAACAACCCAGTATTATTATCAGTTCTCATCTAATACCTGCTTTGACTGCTCAGTACTTCATTAAGCTAAATCAAGATTTGCTGCTGAAGGAACTGAACACATTCATACAATGTCTGGGGCGTCCAGGAGAAATCTGGAACCTAACTTTGTTCTTCAAACTGGATCGAGATCTAATCTACTTCTCTCACAATAACATATTCATGATACTTTGTATTGTATGTCTGATTATTTACATCTGTTCTAATCAGATCTGCTGTTCTTACTGGTGAACATACAATTATTGATCAGATCAAATAAAGACTTTTATACTATCAGCTTAGGGCACTATATATATCCTTATAGTTATCCTTCAGTCCACCTTAACCTGTGTGTATTCATGTCTCTGTGGGGACGTTCATCTACTCTCCTGATGGAAAAGTACTATTTACTTATTATCATTAACTGCAGCTATGAGAAACGAGAGGCGGTTCATGTTGTGAGGCTTCATGGAAGCCTACAATAGCTAATAGCTGTAAGAAGATCCACACAAATAAGCCTCCATTAACATCGGCCAGATAGAACGGCTGTCTATTCATCTCCATCTATTCGTAACGCAGCTCATCTGTGATAAAGGCTTTCAAATAGAATCTACTGGACCTGAAACATCATGTCTTCATTATTCATAGCTCTAAAACTGTAAACAGGCTGTAAACATTTAGGTTAGCGTTAGATGCTACTGGCATGTCTAGAGGGCATCAGCTTGTTCTAGATGTAAGGAAAGCGAGTAAGTAAAGCGAGTAAACAGTCATATTACATCATATATATATATATATATATATATATATATATATATATATATATATATATATATATATACACAATGTCACTTGTAGTGATGTAGCCACTGTTACAGATATGTATGACTTAAAAAGCTGCCTATGTAGGAGCTCACTAGGATTTGAGACACGCCCAGTATATAATTTGGGACCTTTTTTTATTAATTGAAGGTCAATTTTGTTGCGGGGGGATCATTAATGTTGCTGCCGTTGGTCCTCTCTCTCTCTCTCTCTCTCTCTCTCTCTCTCTCTCTCTCTTGCTCGCTCGCTCAGGGTCTATTTCTCTATTTCCTAATAGACAGTAGGGCAGGCCGCCCATTACAGCCCAGAATAATACGTGTCACTCCGAACAAAAGGAAAGGAAGGGTCCCCTGAGCGTGGTGCCGCTAGCTCAGCCCTGCTGCTCTCTCCGTCCAGACGGTGCAAATGTTGTTTTATGGAGTTGATTACTACAACTGCGGCTCCCTTTTCAAGCCAAAAGTTACTTGGCCCAGTAATTGGCTTTTCCGAGGACCAGACGGTGACCTCAGCCCTGGCGGTTAGAGCTTTACATCTAAACGCAGCGAAGATTGCCTGTCAAGCGCTCTCCTTTGTGCGCCGCCGAGTCCTCGCCAGTCGATTATTTGAGCGTACAATAGCCCACTGGCAGTCGGCGCGCTAAGCATATTGTATGCGTCGCAATTAGCATGACGCTACATGGGATTTAGGGCCTAATTTGCATGGCGTGTCGCCTCCACGCGCTCGCATAACCACTTCAAGTGTTTCAGAGGTAAAGAGGACGGAGATGAGGAGAAACAGATCTCCTTCAGTATATCAGCGCTGTCCAATGAGATTCCGGTACATAATGAAAAGTTGTTCAGCATCAGACCACTCAGGATGGGCAGTTGTTGAGCATTAGACCACACAGGATGGGCAGTTGTTCAGCATCAGACCACACAGGATGGACAGTTGTTGGGCATTAGACCACACAGGATGGGCAGTTGTTCAGCATCAGACCGCACAGGATGGACAGTTGTTGGGCATTAGACCATACAGTATGGCCAGTTGTTCAGCATCAGACCACACAGTATGGCCAGTTGTTCAGCATCAGACCACACAGGATGGGCAGTTGTTGAGAATTAGACGATACAGGATGGGCAGTTGTTGAGCATCAGACCACACAGGATGGGCAGTTGTTCAGCATCAGACCACACAGGATGGACAGTTGTTGGGCATTAGACCAGACAGGATGGGCAGTTGTTCAGCATCAGACCGCACAGGATGGACAGTTGTTGGGCATTAGACCATACAGGATGGGCAGTTGTTCAGCATCAGACCACACAGTATGGACAGTTGTTCAGCATCAGACCACACAGAATGGACTGTTGTTCAGCATCAGACCACACAGAATGGACAGTTGTTGGGCATTAGACCTCATAGGAGGGGACTTGTTGGGCATTCAACTATACAGGATGGGCAGTTGTTGAGTATTGGACTATACCGTATGGGCAGTTGTTCAGTATCAGTCCGCACAGGATGGGCAGTTGTTGGGCATTAGACCATACAGTATGGGCAGTTGCTGAGCATTAGACTACACAGGATGGGCAGTTGTTCAGTATCAGACCACACAGGATGGGCAGTTGTTGGCCATTAGACCATACAGTATGGGCAGTTTTTGGGCATTAGACCACACAGGATGGGCAGTTGTTCAGTATCAGACCGCACAGGATGGGCAGTTGTTGGGCATCAGACCACACAGGGTGGGCAGTTGTTGAGCGTTAGACCACACAGGGTGGGCAGTTGTTGAGCGTTAGACCACACAGTATGGGCAGTTGTTGAGCGTTAGACCACACAGGGTGGGCAGTTGTTGAGCGTTAGACCACACAGTATGGGCAGTGCTCATGCATGAACAACCATCAGCAGTAGAAGATCTACTACATCAGATCAAAGAAACTGAAACTAAAGAGTCTAAAACTTTTCGTATTGCATTGAATGCCTATGGAGATACATCAGACAGTATTAATAACTATACCTGAGAAACAACCCAACCCCACCCCGCAGGTGATATAGGGTCCTCCCCCACACGACCGTGCCTGATTAAAAAGAGAGAGACACAAACAGACAGACGGAAAGAGGAAAACACTCTGACTCACATTGCTTCGCCACATCGCTGTGCCTCAGTGCTCGCATGACATTTCAGTTGCGCAACGTTTCCTCCGCCTGACTTTCCTCCCGTTTCCCCTCACACAGCGAACGCGCTGTCAGAAACAGGCCGTCTGCTAAGTGGAATGGATCCTCATCCCAAACAGAGGCCGGATACTTTGTCAAACAGCATCGCTCCACGTCTCGCTAACATGTTCAACCTCAAAATAATTGATCTTTTCTCTTTTTTTTTTTATATAGCGCCTGAGAAGGCTCGCTATAGCCCCCGGTGTCTTGTTTGTAGACTGTTGTGTTTGCTCGGCTGTGTTGTCAAGGCCTCGGGAGAATTTCAGATTGCATCTGTGGAGGACGCGGCGTATGGAAGGATAATAACTCAGACGAGATTCCTCACAGGCGAGGAGTGGAGCAAAGCAAAGCTGATTTACTATCAAATCGAAACGGAGGCAAGAAATTCCATCAAACTAGTTCAGTCTCCTGAAACGATCCAGAAGAGTGTCCTCCGAATTGGAAAGTAATGTGTTTGTGAGCAGCAGGCTGCCCTTGGGTTAACATTAGCCAGAGACTGTGCAGATCATGCTAATGTGCGGGATCTCTGCCTCAAGCTATTTCGGCTTGTGCTAAACTTTTCGGATTACAGGACCACCGCTCCACCAAAGTGGGACGTGGCCGATGAGGAAGAAGAGGACCAGTTGAGTTAACGAGGCAGTGGAAGACAGTAGGCAGCGCTAAGTTACCAGACTCTGATGTGTTTCAACTAACAAACTGGTAACAGGACCTAAAAGTGAATACAAGCTATTAGAGTTCAGTTGACTTCTTGATTTCAGCCAAATGCTATACTGAACAACAACTGCATGACAGCCAATTAGGACTCGTTAATTTCAACAACTGTTTGCTTAATGGTAGCGGTTTGATGCTGCAAACAGTGCTAATAAAGAACAATTAACATATCTATATATATATATATATATATATATATATATATATATATATATATATATATATATATATATATATACATACACTAACAATTGTTAACACTAAAAACACTAACAATAATTTGCAGGACATCTATTTCGACTAAAAAACTGGTAACAGGACCCAAAAATCAATACAAGCAAATGGGATCCAGTTGACATCAAGATTTGTTTATATATATATATATATATATATATTTATATATATGAAATGTGGTCGCTATCCAATGAAAAACAGATATCTTCAAAATTGCTACTTTACAGGGCAGGCCTAAAGCTTATTTTTTTCCAAGCTATTTTAGAGTACTTCTATTGGTCCATTCATCATGAATGCTCTCTCAATGTTATTTATTGGACAGCGACGATATATATATATATTACACTAACAACACTAACATTAATTCGTAGGACGTCTCGTCTTTTTCGACTAAAAAACTGGTAACAGGACCCAAAAGTCAATCCAATCAAATGGGTTCTGGTTGACCTCAGGATTTGTTTAACTTTGCCAAGTGTTGGCTCATTGTCTTCATCATCTGTTTGCTTAATGGTAGCACTTTGATGCTGCAAACACGGCTAATATATAGGAACTCTATATATTCTAGATGCCAAACATAAAGGTTTATGTTTTTAATTTGCTAATTTGCAGGACTTATGGTCTGTTTTGACTAACAAACTGGTAGCAGGACCCAAAAGTGAATACAAGCTAACAGGGTCCATTTGAGTACAACAATAACAATGCTAATTTGCAGGACTTCCGGCTTCTTTTGGCTAACAAATCGCTAACAGGGTCCACATGTGAATACAGGCTCCAGTTGACCTCGAGAATTGTTTAAGATTTCTAAATTTAATGAATCACAGCTAATCAGGACTAGTTTGAGTTTTATGTTTGGGTGATGTTAGCAGAGTTTTGCTCCAGCCTCTTTCAGCTAACAAGCTACTAGCAGGGCCCAAAAGTCCAGTTGACCTCATGATTTGTTAAACTTGTAACCAAGCCAGAGTCCACCAGTTGTGTTTGTTTGTTTGATTTTTTCAGTTAAACTTTTTTGAAATTTTCAGCATTTTTATCTGAACTATACTCGTTTTAGAACTTCAGCCTGTTTTGCCTTGTGCTGAGATTTTTGGCTTCTCAAAAATGCTAACACCACCAACAAGTTCTATAAAATCTAACAAGTTATCTTAAACCTAATCTGAACTTATTGGTTTTATGTCAATGGTGTAGTGGTCTGCACGATGGTGTAGTGGTCAGCACTGTCTCCTCACAGTAAGATGATCTGGGTGGGATTCCCGGTCTGGGTGGTTCTGTGTGGAGTGTGTAGGTTCTCTCCGTGTTTGAGTGGGTTCCTCCGGGTACTCCGGTTTCCTCCCACAGTCCAAACACATGCATGTTAGGTTGATCACTCTAAACTGAACATAGGTGTGAGTGTGTGTTGGCCATGCGATAGACTGGTGACCTGTCCATGGTGTACCCCGCCTTCCCCCGATGATTCTGGGATTGGCTCCAGCCCCACCATGATGGAAGATAATGGATGGATGGATGGATGGATACTGCAGATAATGCTACTAGAGGGAGCTGCTGCTCCAGACACTTCAGCTTGTGCAACGTATTGTACATATACTGCACCACAACATGCCTCCGTGGTCAACGAGTAAATAAAAGCTAATGTTGATCTGCTGAGTTTAGAATGTTTTTAAAAAAACTGAATGCTGCAAGTCGCTGAAGACACAGCTGATATGCAGGACATGTTCTCTTCCCACTTGGGTTGAACCTTTCAGATTTCTATGAGACCTACAAGTAAATGAAGTTCTAAATAGACTTCATGATGTTTTAGCTTAAATAGTTCACCGTTAATTCCACCTCATAAGAAAACATTTGCAGAGTCGAGTGGAAAGAGAAGCTTGTTGACGAAGCATGTTGAAGCTATAAGTGATTTAATAGGCTAAACCACGTCGTTCGCGGCGACTGGCTTTCGCGTTTTCTCATTGGGCCCCATTGATACCATAAATGAGAGAATTTTCTTTGTCATTTGTTGCAATTTTCATGTGTAGGAAGCTCATACTTCCCCGTAATGAAGGTCTCAGCTCAGTCTGGATTGAGCACACAGCAATTAGTTGAAGCTGTAATTGTGTTTGAGCGCCGCGTTTCAACAAATCCAACACTTCTTGTTCATTTCTGCGAAGGTTTCTCATTCTCGCTACTTCTGCACGAGCTTCTTCAGTTCAGTTCTCTTCCTCACGGTCCTCCTCTGAAGCATTCTTCAGCCAAACGAAGGATTATTAGCGCCGCAAATAACATGGCGGCCGTAACCGTCGCCGCCCCGCGTTCTAAACCCGCGAGAAATGCAGGGAAATGGATGCTTTTCATTAAACTCTGATCCAGACGCTACTACTATTATTATTAAACTATGTGTAAATCTTGTAACGAAAGCCATAGAAAGAGATGCCATAGGTAGATACTTAAAAGCATTTCAAGCCATAGGATGCGTTATAGTAAATGAAGCTTTTTTACTATGCTATGTTATTGGAGGGGTTTTTTGTTTTATGGATGTTGTTAATTATGCTTTCCTTCACGCTGAGCTCTCGTGAACACACTGGTTTCGGAACATTTGCCTCCTTACCCGAATTTATCGCTTCATTCCTGAGTTTTTATTGGTTGTGTATCGTTTTTGAGTCTGTCCGGTTATTTTTGGCCATTCTGGTGCTCATGTGGAGGAGCACGGTGATTGAATCTGAACTACAAAATACATACAGGTGATAATTAGAATCCCACCAGCTGTAAAACCGCAATATACCAGAAACTAAACGTTCAGTGTGGGTTCATTTCATTTCATTTCATTTTATTTCATTCGTTTTTGTTGATCCATTCATCAAGAAATTTTTGGCAGCTGGCTTTTTCAAAAAAAAAAATTAATGAAGTCATTTGAGAGCATTTCTGTGAGTCCTTTCATCATGAAATTTGAAGTCAATCTTAAGGGCAGCTGTGTTGAATTCAAGTTCGCTGTGTTGAATTAACCCTTAGAATTTGTAGTTATTGTCTGTGCCCTGCTGTAATTTTATAACAATCATTTCCAAAGACAAATGGAGACATTGTGTGGAAACTGTAGATTCTAGACTTTCAATCTAAACCATATTTGTGTTTGAATTTAAAGAAACGTTGCTGTATATCATCGCTGCCCAAAGAAAAACAAATATCTCCAAAATAGTAGCTTTACAGGAGAGGACAAAAACCTGCTTCACTGTTAATGGAAGTCTATGGAACCAGAATTATTTCCTAGCTTTTTTGGAGCATTTCTATTGGTCTGTTCATCATGAATCTTTAAGACAATGTAAAGGGTGGCAGCCACATTCATATGAAGCAGAAAAGTCAAAACTGATAAAAATTAGAATTATTTCTAATCAAGAAAAGATGTTTAGACAGATATTTCAAACCAATATGTTACTTTTACTGCATTCTGAACTTCACCTCTCTGTCATGATCATTCATTCTTTATATAATTTAATGAATTGTGTATATCAGAGTGACCAGGTATGTACCTGGACAGCTGTGTCAGTCCACAAACCAAATTGAGTAATTATAGTTCTAAAATCCAGCAAAGTGGCAGACATAACTCTGAACGTCTAAAGGGTTAAATCTCACAAGTGCAACTGGATGTGTTGTGATGGAGTTGGATTGTAATTGTAAACAGTAAACTTGGGGATGATGTTTACGGGCGTAACGTCCACATACAACACCTTCTCGTCACCAACACTTTCTCCTGAAGCCCCCGTCTCTAAAAATACACCACGGCATTTGCTCAGCCTCGTTTCAGAGCTCGACTCCATCTTCGTCATCACCTGGACACGTTCAAACAGGCCTCAGTGCAAAAAGAGAATCACAGCCGAGATTGGATTCTTCCATCTTCCCAATCGGAAAACGCCCCGAAGTGACGGCCGGTGATTGAAGCGTTGGACTGATGCCAATTTTCAGGGGCGAAAACAATAAAATCAATTCTATACATCAAAAGTTTTAGTTATTATATAGAAACTATTGTGACTTTTCAATTTTCACACTTCCTAAATTTATATATATAATTTCCGCCACAGTGTTCATGTTTAGGAAGTGTGGAAATTGAAACTCACAGTTGTATTGATTATATATATATATATATATATATATATATATATATATATATATATATATATATATATATATATATATATAATCTATACAACTGTGCATTATCAACATTATCCGTCATATGTGTTGGATGCGCTGAAGGTTTTGTCTCATTGCCAGCAGTATTTTTATTATATTTCAGAATTTTATAATATTAATTCAATTCAATAATTCAATCATGATGTCAGAATTTTGGACCCCTGTATAGCAATATAATAATTATAACCAGACAAATGAACAACACTAGTGATACATTATACAAACCATGCACCATTTCTCTAATAGGAAGGATTTTGAAATGCAGCTTCAAATTCAAATATAAGGAAATTATTTTTTTTTTTTTTCTCTTTTGGATTTACAAATTATTAGAGAATTCAAGTTGGGACCAAAAAAAAATGAGTCCATACTTAATTGAATGTTGCAAACTACAACGATTACAATCTGTTCAATGCATTTGTATCACTGCTTTGCATATTTTACATAAAAGAGTATTAAAAATAATTGTATTTCTTATTTTTAATTTTAAAAATAGCCTGGAAATATTATTTGGGGCAAACATATTTGGTGCATTTTTTTAAATGTTCAATTATTATTATTATTAATCAAACCTGAATTCAGCATTGATAAAGTTGAATTATCAATTTTTGCATGTTGTCACCCTTTAAGAAGATAATGACTTTTGTATTTTTATTTAAATAATTTATTTGTGGGAAAAATGAATGCATACTTTTTTGAATGTCACTATAATCAACTATAATATATCAAATCCAAAATTGCTGTGGTTGAATCAACATCTTGTGCATTTTTATCATTCCCAAAAATATTTTTGTTACTTAAATTATTAATGACATTATTAATGAAATTTTAAATGAAATTAATTTAATAAAAATGCAATTTTATTCTTAAAGGGTGACAACATGACAATTTCTTATTTTTAATTTTAAAAATAGGCTGGAAATGTTATTAGGGTCAATCATATTTGGTGCATAATTTTATTTAACGTTCAATTATTATCAGTCTAGGTGAATTCAACATTTGAATTGTCAATTTTTGCATGTTGTCACCGTTTAAGACTTTTGTTTTTATTTAAATTATTTATTTGGGCCAAAAATGAATGCATACCTTATTGAATGTCACTATAATCAATTATAATCTATTCAAATTCAAACTTGCTGTGGTTGAATGAACATCTTGTGCATTTTTATCTCTCCCAAAATTAATTTTTAAATACATTTTTCCAAACTTTTTATTTCAAATTTTATTAAAAATGAGTGCATCATGTATTGCTTACTACTAGAATGGATTATAATTGATTTCAGAATGAATGCAGTTGATGACTACTACGCTCCACTACACTCTGCATCCACTACGCTGCTCATGATAACAGTTTTACTTTGATCTCTAGTGATCACCTGGATGTAATGTGAGTGTTACTGAGTGTGTTTGTTCCATGATACGTATGTGGGGGGCTCTGCTGAGGGGAACATATACAAGCCCATATTATTCTTCAACAATAACCATGTACCACACTGTGTGTAGTCTTCATCGTCTCCTCTTCAGCTCCGTATATCTCCTCCAGTGAGCCGTGGGAGAGAAATCTGTTGCAATATTAAACGGCGGGAGGCGTCTGTGTGTTTAATTTGCGTTGTTGTGCGACCTCCTCTCCTTCAGGGTTGCCATAGCGTTAGTGGGGGGGCGTGGGAGGAGCTGAGGCGAGCATTTAATCAAACACAGTTAATATTGATGTGAAGGCGAGTGCAGGTAGTTTGTGTTTTTCATCTTTCCACCCAGCTGCTATGCGTATGGTTGGAATATAATAACTCTGTAACGCCCTCTGGCACTGACGGAGCTGCTCACTGGGCCAAGTCCGAGCTGAAGTGCTGATTCTGCTACTTTCTCTTCAGTGTTTCTATCGTCGTGTCTGAACCTTTTTAGAGGGAATGAGGTGTAAAAACAAAAAGAAAAAGAAAAAAAAGAAGTGTTCACGGTTTCTCTGTTCGTACCTCATCTTTAATCCACCCGTGTTACGTTTACTTAACCCATGTATAAACTAAGCAGCTGTAACTAAGTATGTATCCTACAATGATTTATGTAGACTTATTCTATAAATAAATCCAAAAACAAAAACATCTGGTGGTGGTTCTTCTGTCTTCTGATGCTGCAATCTGGACTAGAGTTCCAGACTAACTTACTTTAGTAAGGTTTAGTGGAGGTGTAGGAGTCAGGGTTTAGTGTAAATGTAGGAGTTAGGGTTTAGTGGAAGTGTAGGAATTAGGGTTTAGTGTAAATGTAGGAGTTAGTGTTTAGTGTAAATGTAGGGGTTAGTGTTCAGTGTAAATGTAGGAGTTAGTGTTTAGTGTAAATGTTGGGGTTAGGGTTTAGTGTAAATGTAGGAGTTAGGGTTTAGTGGAAGTGTAGGAATTAGGGTTTAGTGTAAATGTAGGAGTTAGTGTTTAGTGTAAATGTAGGGGTTAGTGTTTAGTGTAAATGTAGGAGTTAGGGTTTAGTGTAAATGTAGGAGTTAGGGTTTAGTGTAAATGTAGGAGTTAGGGTTTTGTGTAAATGTAGGAGTTAGGGTTTAGTGTAAATGTAGGAGGTAGGGTTTAGTGTAAATGTAGGAGTTAGTGTTTAGTGTAAATGTAGGGGTTAGTGTTTAGTGTAAATGTAGGAGTTAGGGTTTAGTGTAAATGTAGGAGTTAGAGTTTAGTTTAAATGTAGGAGTTAGGGTTTAGTGTAAATGTAGGAGGTAGGGTTTAGTGTAAATGTAGGAGTTAGTGTTTAGTGTAAATGTAGGGGTTAGTGTTTAGTGTAAATGTAGGAGTTAGGGTTTAGTGTAAATGTAGGAGTTAGGGTTTAGTGTAAATGTAGGAGTTAGGGTTTAGTGTAAATGTAGGAGTTAGGGTTTAGTGTAATTGTAGGAGTTAGGGTTTAGTGTAAATGTAGGGGTTAGTGTTCAGTGTAAATGTAGGGGTTAGTGTTTAGTGTAAATGTAGGAGTTAGGGTTTAGTGTAAATGTAGGAGTTAATGTTTAGTGTAAATGTAGGAGTTAGTGTTTAATGTAAATGTAGTAGTTAGGGTTTAGTGTAAATGTAGAGGTTAGTGTTTAGTGTAAGTGCAGGGGTTAGTGTTCAGTGTAAATGTAGGGGTTAGTGTTTAGTGTAAATGTAGGAGTTAGGGTTTAGTGTAAATGTAGGAGTTAATGTTTAGTGTAAATGTAGGAGTTAGTGTTTAGTGTAAATGTAGAGGTTAGTGTTTAGTGTAAATGTAGGAGTTAGGGTTTAGTGTAAATGTAGGAGTTAATGTTTAGTGTAAATGTAGGAGTTAGTGTTTAGTGTAAATGTAGGGGTTAGGTTTTAGTGTAAATGTAGGAATTAGAGTTTAGTGTAACTGTAGGAGTTAGGGTTTAGTGTAAATGTAGGAATTAGGGTTTAGTGTAATTGTAGGAGTTAGGGTTTAGTGTAAATGTAGGAGTTAGTGTTTAGTGTAAATGTAGGAGTTAGTGTTTAGTGTAAATGTAGGAGTCAGGGTTTAGTGTAAGTGTAGGAATTAAAGTTTAGTGTAAATGTAGGGCTTAGGGTTTAGTGGAAGTGTAGGAGTTAGGGTTTAGTGTAAATGTAGGAGTTAGAGTTTAGTGTAAATGTAGGAGTTAGGGTTTAGTGTAAATGTAGGAGGTAGGGTTTAGTGTAAATGTAGGAGTTAGTGTTTAGTGTAAATGTAGGGGTTAGTGTTTAGTGTAAATGTAGGAGTTAGGGTTTCGTGTAAATGTAGGAGTTAGGGTTTAGTGTAAATGTAGGAGTTAGGGTTTAGTGTAAATGTAGGGGTTAGTGTTCAGTGTAAATGTAGGGGTTAGGGTTTAGTGTAAATGTAGGAGTTAATGTTTAGTGTAAATGTAGGAGTTAGTGTTTAGTGTAAATGTAGTAGTTAGGGTTTAGTGTAAATGTAGAGGTTAGTGTTTAGTGTAAATGTAGGGGTTAGTGTTTAGTGTAAATGTAGAGGTTAGTGTTTAGTGTAAATGTAGGAGTTAGGTTTTAGTGTAAATGTAGGCGTTAATGTTTAGTGTAAATGTAGGAGTTAGGGTTTAGTGTAAATGTAGATGTTAGTGTTTAGTGTAAATGTAGGAGTTAGGGTTTAGTGTAAATGTAGGAGTTAGTGTTTAGTGTAAATGTAGGAGTTAGTGTTTAGTGTAAATGTAGGAGTTAAAGTTTAGTGTAAATGTAGGGCTTAGGGTTTAGTGTAAGTGTAGGAGTCAGGGTTTAGTGTAAGTGTAGTAATTAGTGTTTAGTGTAAGTGTTGGAGTTAGTGTTTAGTGTAAATGTAGTAGTTAGGGTTTAGTGTAAATGTAGAGGTTAGTGTTTAGTGTAAATGTAGGAGTTAGGGTTTAGTGTAAATGTAGGAGTTAGTGTTTAGTGTAAATGTAGGGGTTAGTGTTTAGTGTAAATGTAGGGGTTAGTGTTTAGTGTAAATGTAGGAGTTAGGGTTTAGTGTAAATGTAGGAGTTAATGTTTAGTGTAAATGTAGGAGTTAGTGTTTAGTGTAAATGTAGGAGTTAGGGTTTAGTGTAAATGTAGGAGTTAGTGTTTAGTGTAAATGTAGGGGTTAGTGTTCAGTGTAAATGTAGGGGTTAGTGTTTAGTGTAAATGTAGGAGTTAGGGTTTAGTGTAAATGTAGGAGTTAATGTTTAGTGTAAATGTAGGAGTTAGTGTTTAGTGTAAATGTAGAGGTTAGTGTTTAGTGTAAATGTAGGAGTTAGGTTTTAGTGTAAATGTAGGCGTTAATGTTTAGTGTAAATGTAGGAGTTAGGGTTTAGTGTAAATGTAGGAGTTAATGTTTAGTGTAAATGTAGGAGTTAGTGTTTAGTGTAAATGTAGGAGTTAGGGTTTAGTGTAAATGTAGGAATTAGAGTTTAGTGTAAATGTAGGAGTTAGGGTTTAGTGTAAATGTAGGAGTTAGTGTTCAGTGTAAATGTAGGGGTTAGTGTTCAGTGTAAATGTAGGGGTTAGTGTTCAGTGTAAATGTAGGGGTTAGTGTTTAGTGTAAATGTAGGAGTTAGGGTTTAGTGTAAATGTAGGAGTTAGTGTTTAGTGTAAATGTAGGAGTTAGGGTTTAGTGTAAATGTAGGAGTTAGTGTTTAGTGTAAATGTAGGGGTTAGTGTTCAGTGTAAATGTAGGGGTTAGTGTTTAGTGTAAATGTAGGAGTTAGGGTTTAGTGTAAATGTAGGAGTTAATGTTTAGTGTAAATGTAGGAGTTAGTGTTTAGTGTAAATGTAGAGGTTAGTGTTTAGTGTAAATGTAGGAGTTAATGTTTAGTGTAAATGTAGGAGCTAGTGTTTAGTGTAAATGTAGGGGTTAGGTTTTAGTGTAAATGTAGGAATTAGAGTTTAGTGTAAATGTAGGAGTTAGGGTTTAGTGTAAATGTAGGAGTTAGGGTTTAGTGTAATTGTAGGAGTTAGGGTTTAGTGTAAATGTAGGAGTTAGTGTTTAGTGTAAATGTAGGAGTTAGTGTTTAGTGTAAATGTAGGAGTCAGGGTTTAGTGTAAGTGTAGGAATTAAAGTTTAGTGTAAATGTAGGGCTTAGGGTTTAGTGGAAGTGTAGGAGTTAGGGTTTAGTGTAAATGTAGGAGTTAGAGTTTAGTGTAAATGTAGGAGTTAGGGTTTAGTGTAAATGTAGGAGGTAGGGTTTAGTGTAAATGTAGGAGTTAGTGTTTAGTGTAAATGTAGGGGTTAGTGTTTAGTGTAAATGTAGGAGTTAGGGTTTAGTGTAAATGTAGGAGTTAGGGTTTAGTGTAAATGTAGGAGTTAGTGTTCAGTGTAAATGTAGGGGTTAGTGTTCAGTGTAAATGTAGGGGTTAGTGTTTAGTGTAAATGTAGGAGTTAGGGTTTAGTGTAAATGTAGGAGTTAATGTTTAGTGTAAATGTAGGAGTTAGTGTTTAGTGTAAATGTAGGAGTTAGGGTTTAGTGTAAATGTAGGAGTTAATGTTTAGTGTAAATGTAGGAGTTAGTGTTTAGTGTAAATGTAGTAGTTAGGGTTTAGTGTAAATGTAGAGGTTAGTGTTTAGTGTAAGTGCAGGGGTTAGTGTTCAGTGTAAATGTAGGGGTTAGTGTTTAGTGTAAATGTAGGAGTTAGGGTTTAGTGTAAATGTAGGGGTTAGTGTTTAGTGTAAATGTAAGGGTTAGTTTTTAGTGTAAATGTAGGAGTTAGGGTTTAGTGTAAATGTAGGAGTTAATGTTTAGTGTAAATGTAGGAGTTAGTGTTTAGTGTAAATGTAGTAGTTAGGGTTTAGTGTAAATGTAGAGGTTAGTGTTTAGTGTAAGTGCAGGGGTTAGTGTTTAGTGTAAATGTAGAGGTTAGTGTTTAGTGTAAATGTAGGAGTTAGGGTTTAGTGTAAATGTAGGGGTTAGTGTTCAGTGTAAATGTAGGGGTTAGTGTTTAGTGTAAATGTAGGAGTTAGGGTTTAGTGTAAATGTAGGAGTTAATGTTTAGTGTAAATGTAGGAGTTAGTGTTTAGTGTAAATGTAGTAGTTAGGGTTTAGTGTAAATGTAGAGGTTAGTGTTTAGTGTAAGTGCAGGGGTTAGTGTTCAGTGTAAATGTAGGGGTTAGTGTTTAGTGTAAATGTAGGAGTTAAGGTTTAGTGTAAATGTAGGAGTTAATGTTTAGTGTAAATGTAGGAGTTAGTGTTTAGTGTAAATGTAGAGGTTAGTGTTTAGTGTAAATGTAGGAGTTAGGGTTTAGTGTAAATGTAGGAGTTAATGTTTAGTGTAAATGTAGGAGTTAGTGTTTAGTGTAAATGTAGGAATTAAAGTTTAGTGTAAATGTAGGGCTTAGGGTTTAGTGTAAGTGTAGGAGTCAGGGTTTAGTGTAAGTGTAGTAATTAGTGTTTAGTGTAAGTGTTGGAATTAGTGGTTAGTGTAAATGTAGGGGTTAGTGTTTAGTGTAAATGTAGGAGTCAGGGTTTAGTGTAAGTGTAGGAATTCGTGTTTAGTGTAAATGTAGGGCTTAGGGTTTAGTGGAAGTGTAGGAGTCAGGGTTTAGTGGAAGTGTAGTAATTAGTGTTTTGTGTAAATGTAGGGGTTAGTGTTTAGTGTAAATGTAAAGGTTAGTGTTTAGTATAAATGTTGGGGTTAGTGTTAAGTGTAAATGTAGGGGTTAGTGTTTAGTATAAACATTGGGGTTAGTGTTTAGTGTAAATGTTGGGGTTAGTGTTTAGTGTAAATGTAGGGGTTAGTGTTTAGTATAAATGTAGGAGTTAGTGTTTAGTATAAATGTAGGAGTTAGTGTTTAGTATAAATGTAGGGGTTAGGGTTTAGTGTAAATGTAGGGGTTAGGGTTTAGTATAAATGTTGGGGTTAGTGTTTAGTGTAAATTTAGGAGTTAGGGTTTAGTGTAAATGTAGGGGTTAGGGTTTAGTATAAATGTAGGAGTTAGTGTTTAGTATAAATGTTGGGGTTAGTGTTTAGTGTAAATTTAGGAGTTAGGGTTTAGTGTAAATGTAGGGGTTAGGGTTTAGTATAAATGTAGGAGTTAGTGTTTAGTGTAAATGTAGGAGGTTAGTGTTTAGTGTAAATGTAGGGGTTAGGGTTTAGTATAAATGTTGAGGTTAGGGTTTAGTGTAAATGTAGGGGTTAGGGTTTAGTATAAATGTTGGGGTTAGTGTTTAGTGTAAATGTAGGGATTAGGGTTTAGTTTAAATGTTGGGGTTAGGGTTTAGTGTAAATGCAGGGGTTAGGGTTTAGTATAAATGTAGGGGTTAGTGTTTAGTGTAAATGTAGGAGTTAGTTTTTAGTGTAAATGTAGGGGTTAGGGTTAGTTTAAATGTAAGGGTTAGGGTTTAGTGTAAATGTAGGGATTAGGCTTTAGTGTAAATGTTGGAGTTAGTGTTTAATGTAAATGTAGATGTTCGTGTTTAATTTAAATGTAGGAGTTAGTGTTTAGTGTAAATGTAGGGGTTAGTGTTTAGTGTAAATGTAGAGGTTAGTGTTGAGTATAAATGTAGGGGTTAGTGTTTAGTGTAAATGTAGGGGTTAGTGTTTAGTGTAAATGTAGGAGTTAGTGTTTAGTATAAATGTAGGAGTTAGGGTTTAGTGTAAATGTAGGGGTTAGTGTTTAGTGTAAATGCAGAGGTTAGTGTTTAGTGTAAATGTAGGAGTTAGAGTTTAGTGTAAATGTAGGGGTTAGTGTTTAGTGTAAATGTAGGGGTTAGTGTTTAGTATAAATGTAGGAGTTAGGGTTTAGTGTAAATGTAGGGGTTAGTGTTTAGTGTAAATGTAGAGGTTAGTGTTTAGTGTAAATGCAGAGGTTAGTGTTTAGTGTAAATGTAGAGGTTAGTGTTTAGTGTAAATGTAGGAGTTAGGGTTTAGTGCAAATGTAGAGGTTAGTGTTTAGTGTAAATGCAGAGGTTAGGGTTTAGTGTAAATTTAGGAGTTAGGGTTTATTGTAAATGTAGGAGTTAGGGTTTAGTGTAAATGTAGAGGTTAGTGTTTAGTGTAAATGTAGGAGTTCGTGTTTAGTGTAAATGTAGGAGTCAGTGTTTAGTGTGAATGTAGGAGTTAGTGTTTAGTGTAGATGTAGGAGTTAGGGTTTAGTGTAAATGTAGGGATTAGGGTTTAGTGTAAATATAGGAGTTAGTGTTTAGTGTAAATGTAGAGGTTAGTGTTTAGTGTAAATTTAGGAGTTAGGGTTTAGTGTAAATGTAGGGGTTAGGGTTTATTGTAAATGTAGCAGTTAGTGTTTAGTGTAGATGTAGGAGTTAGGGTTTAGTGTAAATGTAGGAGTTAGGGTTTAGTATAAATGTAGGGGTTAGGGTTTAGTATAAATGTAGGGGTTAGTGTTTAGTATAAATGTAGGGGTTAGTGTTTAGTGTAAATGTAGGACTTAGTGTTTAGTATAAATATTGGGGTTAGGGTTTAGTATAAATGTAGGGGTTAGTGTTTAGTATAAATGTAGGGGTTAGGGTTTAGTATAAATGTAGGGGTTAGTGTTTAGTATAAATGTAGGGGTTAGGGTTTAGTATAAATGTAGGGGTTAGTGTTAATAGTAGGTGAAATTCGGTATATTTAGAATCATTGTGATATTTGTTTTTTACAGTCTACACTACATCCATATCCTTCATCCAGTCACACAGAGTAATGCATGTTAATTCTGAAATGATAATGTTTTTAATATTTTATTTTCTGGGCTTACATGGTGAGTAGCTGCAGCACGCATGAAGTTTTGGAAGTTTTTAACTTCTTCAGGGCCCAAAAGTGGAATGATGTGTTTTGACTGAGTCAATCACCTCACTGGAACTCCACTGAGGAGCTACTGAGGATAAATCTGAAGGCAAAGGCCACTGAATCAAAGCAGAAACTGAAATTGGTTGAATTACAGTCCTGGTGAAGCGTCAACAGGATAGATATCCATCAAACTGTGCTAGTCTTGTTCTGCACACTCTCCAGACAGCAGTGGATGAGCAAATATTTACAGCACATCACTTTTTTCACATAAGTTTAAGTTTATTTCTGCTCTTACTCAAGTTCCCTGAAATGGGAAGGTCTACCATGTTGACGTGTTTGTTCACCTTTGAACACCTACGTGTATACAGGCTGTATATCCTTTTATTGTCAGGACATATCGCATTGTATGTGAAATTGATTTCATTAACTTTTATGATGAAATATAAATGCAGAGATGTGAATATGGTTTGAACTAAATTAATTGGATGAGTCACATATTAGAAATACAGAGTTATGGTCTAAAGTAAGAATAAGAATAATATACACTGATCACCTAGAACATTAAACCCACCTCCTCGTATCTACACCCACTGTCCAGTGTATCAGCTCCACTGACCATGTTCACCGTATTTGGCCACACCCACTTTCAAGCGTGTGTTTCTTACGCCTTTGTGTTAGAACTTCTGGTCAGCTTCTTCTTCTTTTCGTGTCTTTGAAGCTTGTTGGTTATATTAGAGTTTCCCGTTTCCCTACACAAGCCTTTGGATTATTATTGAACACTGCAAGATCCTTTGGGCTGCACTGATTGGCTAGTAGGGGGCAAACAAGGCAGTGCTGTATCGTATGGTCCTCTTCTCCACATTCACAGGTGGTTTGGCCAGTTTCATATCCCCAGCTGTCCATGGCAGCTTTTGATCACCCTGTTCCTGTTCTCAGGCGGTTAAGTGTTTTCCACTGGACCCATGGTGCCTCTGAGCCTCGGGGGAGGGCTTCAGAGGAGGGGATACCCATGTCAGTTGGAGGTGGGTTATCCTCAAGCCTTTTTATCCATAGTTGGCGTCTGGTTTCTTCCTGTGATCTTGATAGGAGCTGGACATGGCTGAGAAACTTCTCCTGGACTTCAGACATTGGGTCGGGGGTACGTGCCTATAGAGGGGGTGGCGTTTATCACCGGTGGACTTGGTCATCTCTGCTCGGCTGGAGACTTCCCATCTTACATAGGCTGGGGCAATGCCAGCGAGGAGGTGCAAGTTGTTTATATTTGTAGACTTCAAGCAACCAGGGTCTAACTTCTTGACATGGGAGGATCTTTCCCAAACAGGACCCGCATGCTCCACAGAGGAGTAGCACAGAGCCAAAGCAGTAGATCCTAGCGTGTGTGCTGTAGCCCCATTTGGAGTTGGTCAGCTTCCGAAGGATGTTGTTTTGGGAATTTACTTTCAGTTCCTTATAGAAAAGAATACAAGCCAATGTTACACCCAGGTAGACAGGGTTGATGCAATGCTCAAGAGGTGTTCCAGACCATGAGATGTTAAGGGGTCAGTTTGCTTCCCGGTTCCTGAGATGGAACTAGCAGATTTGGGTCTTCGTGGATGGTTGCGCTCATAGTAGAGGTGTAACTCATCCAGGGCTGAGGTGAGATTTGCTTCTCCAGCTTCAAACATAACTCTCCTGGGTTGTTACACAGAGGTCGTCAGTGTAGATGAACTGCTCAGTGTTCTGGTCCATTGGCTGGTCATTGTTGTAGATGTTATATAGTAGTGGGGCCAGTACGATCCTTGGGGCAAGCCGTTCAGTTGTCATCGCCATCGACTTTGCTTGTTGTTAAGAGCAACATAGAAAAGTCTATCTTCGAGGATGGTTCTGATGAGGTCTGTGAGTGCCAGGTCTTTTGTCATCTCCAAGATCTTTTTTAGAAGGAGGTCAGCTAAACAAAATTAATACAGTTACATGGGAGGAGACCAGAGAGGCAATAAGAAGTTTGAATGGGACAACACTGTCTCATCCAAGGTTAATAACACAGTGGGTGGGTGATATGAGAAGGTGGTCTGAGGTTAATAACACAGTGGGTGGGTGATATGAGAAGGTGGTCTGAGGTTAATAACTCAGTGGGTGGGTGATATGAGAAGGTGGTCTGAGGTTAATGACACAGTGGGTGGGTGATATGAGAAGGTGGTCTGAGGTTAATGACACAGTGGGTGGGTGATATGAGAAGTTGGTCTGAGGTTAATGACACAGTGGGTGGGTGATATGAGAAGGTGGTCTGAGGTTAATAACACAGTGGGTGGGTGATATGAGAAGGTGGTCTGAGGTTAATGATACAGTGGGTGGGTGATATGAGAAGGTGGTCTGAGGTTAATAACACAGTGGGTGGGTGATATGAGAAGGTGGTCTGAGGTTAATAACACAGTGGGTGGGTGATATGAGAAGGTGGTCTGAGGTTAATAACACAGTGGGTGGGTGATATGAGAAGGTGGTCTGAGGTTAATGACACAGTGGGTGGGTGATATGAGAAGGTGGTCTGAGGTTAATAACTCAGTGGGTGGGTGATATGAGAAGGTGGTCTGAGGTTAATGACACAGTGGGTGGGTGATATGAGAAGGTGGTCTGAGGTTAATAACTCAGTGGGTGGGTGATATGAGAAGGTGGTCTGAGGTTACTTATGGAGACATGTTTAATTACTCTGTACTCTCGGAAGGTGTAGACGGTTCAGTAATGAAAAACTATAAAAGTACTGAAGCGTATCAGTACCTGCACAGTGGGAAGGTGGGCGTGTCCTCCTACACACAGACGGTGAGTTTATATTTCTGAAAGCCGGTTAAACCCAAGTCCAGCAGCTGCCCGAGCCACTCTGCGTGGGTGTTAGTTACAGTCCAGATAGCCTAGCGCGGTGGACACTGATCAGAAAACAGTTACTGAACTGATAGACTCACCAGCACCGACACGTCTGCTTCCTCAGAGCTTCATAAGAGAGACAGTTCTCTGGATACGGAAGCTCTGGTGCTGGTTCTCCTCCACAGAATGGTAAGAGCAGACATACGGAAGTTTGGGTGGAGGTTTTAAATTTAGAGCTTCAGTCATAGACGCAGGTGGTCTTCTTTGGAAGGCTGCCCCCCAACACTCTGATCTTTATGTGCTGTGTTCGTAACTCTGTTGTTCAAGCCAAGTTCTCCTCTTCTTCAAATTACTGACTCCCTCTAACTGAACATGTTATTCTAGTTATTTTATATGACTGTTGCTGTTTTGCTTGTAATTAGTATTAACGTATCCGCGCTCGCACCAGAAGTTCTAACACAAAGTAAACAAAGATGCCCCCCAGTGTTGTCATGGAAAATAGCGTAAATAGGAGCTCCACTTACAGACTGTAATTCATCTGATTCTATGTATACTTTATTACTCTGGACCACCACATAGCAGATACTATTAGGGAGGTGGGTCATTCTAAGCACTGCAGTGACACTGACGTGGTGGTGTGAGTGGATCAGACACAGCAGTGCTGCTGCTGGAGTGTTTAAACACTGTGTCCACTCCCTGTCCACTCTATTAGACACTCCTACTACTTGCTGGTCCACCTTGTAGATGTAAAGTCAGAGACAGTAGCTCATCTGCTGCTGCACAGTTTGTGTTCCTCTAGTTCTTCATCAGTGGACACAGGACGCCGCCCACAGGACGATTTCTACTGGACGCTGTTGGGAATTTTATTGTGTTGCTGCTGTAAAAAGAGGTCTAATGCTGCTTCAATGCATCAAGTCATCAAAGGTAAGACATAAACATCACTGACTTTAGTTTAATTATCTTGTCTCAATGGGCAGCCGAGCCTGTGTTGAGTGGACACTTGCCTTATAGCGTGAAGCAGTAAAGCTTGTGTTTTAAGTGATTATAGCTTTCTTACCGATTGCTATTGCTTTGTATCACCACAGGACAGATGTGCTGGGGTCAGTAGATACACCAAAATAGATTTCTACCCCCATGTGTTTATTTACAGAACCACACATGTACAGAACCCAGCTGAACCTGGCACCTTTCTCCCCTCGGGCTCCAAAAAGAGCTGTGAGAGGAGGCAGGAAGGCAGTGCCTGAACCTGACATGCTCATGACATCCAACAGAGATGATGGGAGGAGACTGACAGCCATGGGACATGGTGGAAAGACATCAAGAGCCAAGAGTGTGAGGAGTGTGAGGTGTCTGTGCTGCAATCCCTGCCTCCTGTTCTGCAACAAGGCCACTGTACTGTGAAGCAGTGAGCTCGTTCCTCTTGCTTGGTTTGCTGCTCCACCTCCCCATCACCACCACCCTGCAGCTCAGCTGCCAGGATCAAAGGTTTCTCCTGGCTGTCCTCCGTCTCTGAGGGGCAGGTGTCTGGCACAATAGCATTCCCCTCCATATATAATGACTTCTTGACATAACCTTAAACCTACTCCAAGCCAAACCGTAACACTAAACCTTAACCCTAAACCTAATCCCTAAACCCAAACTCTTAACCCTAAAGCTAAACCCTAACACTAAACCCTTAACCCTAAATCTAAACTCTAACCCTGAACCCCAACCTAAGCCTAAACCATAACTCTAAACCGTAACACTAAACCCTAAACTGTACTCTAAACCATGCCCATACTCTAATCCTAAACTTAACCCTAACCCTCAATCCTTAACCGTAAAGCTAAATCCTAACTCTAAACTCTAAACCTTACCTCTAAACTCTAAACTCTCAACCCTGAACCCTAAACCATAACTCTAAACCCTAACACTGAACTGTACTCTAAACCTTAACCATACCCTAATCTTCTACCCAACCCTAAACCCTAAATCCTGACACTAAATCCTAATCCCAAATCCTTAAGCCTAAAGCTATATCCTAACTCTAAACCCTAAACCTTAACTCCAAATTCTAACTCTGAACTCTAAACCATAACTCTAAACCCTAACAAAAAACTGTACTCTAAACCCTTGCCAGACCCTAATCTTAAACCCAACCCTAACCCTAAATCCTAACACTAAACCCCAAACCTAAACCCTAACCTTGAACCCTACCCTAAACCCTAACACTAAGCCCTAAACAGTACTCTAAACCCTAACCATACCCTAATCTTAAACCCAACCCTAACCCTAAATCCTAACACTAAACCCTAAACTTAAACCCTTAACCTTAACTTTAAACCCTAATCCCTGAACTCTAAACCCTAAATATACCAAACCCTACCTAACCTACCCTAACCCTAAACCTAAATCCCAACACTAAACCCTAAACTTTAAACACTAACACTAAACCCTAAACCTGAATGTTAAACCCTACCCTAAACCATAACTCTGACCCTAACACAAAACCCTAAACCCTAACCTTAAACTCAACCCTAAACCTTGACTCTAAACCCTCAACACTAAGCCCTAAACCGTACTCTAAACCCTAAGCATACCCTAATCTTAAACCCAACCCTAACCCTAAATCCTAACACTATACCCTAACTTTAACCCTTGACCTTAACTCTAAACCCTAAATATACCAAACCCTACCTAACCTACCCTAACCCTAAATCCCAACACTAAACCTTAAACTTTAAACCCTAACACTAAACCCTAATCCTGAACGCAAACCCTACCCTAAACCTTAACTCTGCCCCAACACTAAACCCTAAACCCAAACCATACCCTAACCTTAATCCTGACCCTAAACCTTGACATGAGTGTTAATATCCATATATAATAAGCTGACTGCTCTGCTGGGGTACTGATGCTCCTCTGTAGGTTTGATGAATCAGGCTGGTCCTGGTCCCTCTGGCTCTCGGCGACCTTGGGAAGTGAAAGTGGTGTCAGTGTGCGGCGCGGTGGAGGATGATGTAGGTGCTGCCATCACCGCAGCCATACATTACAGACACGCCCGGATCGGAACGACCCTGCAGCGAACTGACCTCAGGCTTGTCTGACAGAGGGAGTTAGCTCCGCTAATAGCTAACAGCTCACCGAGAGCCTCTTCATTCACAGCGCTGGCAGAGAAGGTCTTTCTCCTCAGCTCACCTCGATCAGTCTCTGTAGCAGAGGGTCAGTTTCCCTGGACAGTAGTTCTGACGTCCTCTGAAATTAGGACAGACGCTCAGCAGCTGGTTTTCATACCGTACAGGTCGTGTACTGAGTGGTTTATTAAAAACTTTATTAATTAATTAATGATTGTAACTGATGATCTTTTATGTACCAAATTCTTTCAGCCTTTAAAAGCATACCAATCATTTCTACAAACCCTATGACCAATCATGGACATCTCTGATGTTGGCATGGCAACAACCGTGCTGACAGATCTACAACCTTTTCACAAATGTTAAAGCAATTTGAACCTCAAAAACATCTTAACCTGGACTCAAACGGTCATCCAAGTTTTATTTTTAATCACTAGTGTACATATGGTTTTGATAAGAAACTCTAAACCATAACTCTAAACCATAACTCTAAACCCTAACGCTAAACCCTATTCCTGAATCCTAGACCCTACCCTAAACCTGAACTCTAAATCCTAACCCTGAATGTTAACTCAAAACCCTAATACTAAACCCCAACCCTGACACCTAAACCATAACTCTAAACTCCAACACCAAAGCCTATTCCTAAATCCTAGACCCTACCCTAAACCTAAACTCTAAACCCTAACCGTAAATGTTAACTCTAAACCCTAAGACTAAACTCCAACCCTGAATCCTAAGCCCAACCCTAAACCCTAACTATAAACCTTCATTCTTAACCCTAACGCTAAACCCCAACCCTGACACCTAAACCGTAACTCTTAACCCTAACACCAAACCCTATTCCTGAATCCTAGACCCTACTCTAAACCCTAACCCCAAATGTTAACTCTAAACCCTCAAACTAAACCCAAACCATGAACCCCAACCCTAAATTTAAACCCTAACTCTAAACCTTATCTCTAATCCCTAACACTAAACCCCAACCCTGACACCTAAACCGTAACTCTTAACCCTAACACCAAACCATATTCCTGAATCCTAGACCCTACCCTAAACCCTAACTCTAAACCCCAACCCTGAACCTAGCCCTAAACCCTTTACCTAAACCCTAACTCTAAACCTTATCTCTAATCCCTAACACAAAAGACAAACCCTGAACCCTAAGCCCAACCCTAAACCCTAACTGTAAAGCTTCATTCTAAACCCTAGCTCTAAACCCCAACCCAAACACCTAAACCATAACTCTAAACCCCAACCCAAAAACCTAAACCATAACTCTAGCCTATTCCTGAATCCCAGACCCTACCCTAAATGCTAACTCTAAACCCCAACCCTGAACCCTAACTCTAATACTTATCTCTAATCCCTAACATTAAACCCTAACCCTGACCCCTAAACTATAACTCTAAACCCTAACACCAAACACAATCCCTGAATCCTAAACGCTAACCCCATACTCGACCCTAACCCTAAATTCTAACCCTGAACTCTAATCCTAAATTCTAACCCTAAACTCTAGCCTGGTCCTAGTCTGGACTGCTGGTGTTTGACTGAGTGTATGAGCAGTGCTAGGTTGGACCCTGTAGGCCCGACTGTCTGATCAGGACTACGTGCTTGTCTGGCTCGGCTGCGTGGTGGATGCTGTATGCAGCTGTGCAGCTGCCTGGACGGCTGCAGGTGTCCAGCTGAGAGCGTTGTCCCTTCACTACTAAGGACACTTCTGTCCTCCGAGGCTTCCTGGACCGGCCGCCTGTGTGACGCCCTGTAGTCGAGGTCTGAGATCTTCTGCACGGCCCCGCCCCACCAAGGCATGTTATTGATTATGTATTGTTAATTATGTATTTTATCAAACGTTTGACGGTGAAGTGTCCTTCAGCTGATCAAGGTGCTTCGTAGATGATGAAGATGATGATGATGATGATGGTCTATTTAAATGTTTTGGTAATGGATGAACTATTAATGGGTGATACGAAGCAGATGATGGACATATTCTGGAGCAGCTCTTTGAGTCTGATCGTTCGCCCTGCCGAGGTCGTAGGGGATAATGTCCCTGACTGCTGGCTGTTTGAACTGCAGAGCTGTTTCTCCTTAAAAGAGGAGTCACACAGGGAGACTTCTGAGAGGGAGTTCAATGTTTTGGCAATTTAAGCCATTTTGTGAGAGAGAGAGAGAGAGAGGGTGAGAGAGAGAGAGAGAGAGAGAGAGAGAGTTGTATTGATTAATTCATCTCGCTCAGTGAAAGCAGGTTTAACTGCCAAAACATTGGATCATGTTTTAGAGGGAGAGCTATCTCCTTCCTCTTAATCGGCTCTGCTGAGGTCTGGAGAGAGTGACGGTCTATTACAGTCACTGAGCTAATACCACACACCCATCGTCAGCTTACCTGGGAGGTGTTAGAACTACACCTTTGTTCTTAACTCCTTTAGTCTAGAGTTTAGGGTTAGGGTCAAATATGGGGTTAGGGTTTAGGGTTCAGAATTAGAGTTTAGGGTTAGGGTCGAATATGGGGTTAGGGTTTAGGATTAGAGTTCAGGGTTACGTTCGAGTATGGGGTTAGGGTTTAGGTTTCAGAATTAGAGTTACAGTCGGTTCAGACAGAATTTTGTTGGACTACAGTCAGTTCAGACAGAATTTTATTGGGCTACAGTCAGTTCAGACAGAATTTTATTGGGCTACAGTCGGTTCAGATAGAATTTTGTGGGGCTACAGTCGGTTCAGACAGAATTTTATTGGGCTACAGTCAGTTCAGACAGAATTTTGTGGGGCTACAGTCAGTTCAGACAGAATTTTATTGGGCTACAGTCAGTTCAGACAGAATTTTGTGGGGCTACAGTCGGTTCAGACAGAATTTTGTTGGACTACAGTCAGTTCAGACAGAATTTTGTGGGGCTACAGTCGGTTCAGACAGAATTTTGTTGGACTACAGTCAGTTCAGACAGAATTTTATTGGGCTACAGTCAGTT
This sequence comes from Megaleporinus macrocephalus, assembly GCA_021613375.1. Classification (NCBI taxonomy): domain Eukaryota; kingdom Metazoa; phylum Chordata; class Actinopteri; order Characiformes; family Anostomidae; genus Megaleporinus; species Megaleporinus macrocephalus. The sequence goes on along the minus strand of CM038713.1, from coordinate 2,790,125 downwards.
CAGACAGAATTTTGTGGGGCTACAGTCGGTTCAGACAGAATTTTGTTGGACTACAGTCAGTTCAGACAGAATTTTATTGGGCTACAGTCAGTTCAGACAGAATTTTATTGGGCTACAGTCAGTTCAGACAGAATTTTGTGGGGCTACAGTCGGTTCAGACAGAATTTTGTGGGGCTACAGTCGGTTCAGACAGAATTTTGTTGGGCTACAGTCAGTTCAGACAGAATTTTATTGGGCTACAGTCGGTTCAGACAGAATTTTATTGGACTACAGTCAGTTCAGACAGAATTTTGTGGGCTACAGTCGGTTCAGACAGAATTTTGTTGGGCTACAGTCAGTTCAGACAGAATTTTGTTGGACTACAGTCAGTTCAGACAGAATTTTGTGGGCTACAGTCGGTTCAGACAGAATTTTATTGGGCTACAGTCAGTTCAGACAGAATTTTATTGGGCTACAGTCAGTTCAGACAGAATTTTGTTGGACTACAGTCAGTTCAGACAGAATTTTGTGGGCTACAGTCGGTTCAGAAAGAATTTTATTGGGCTACAGTCAGTTCAGACAGAATTTTGTTGGGCTACAGTCAGTTCAGACAGAATTTTATTGGGCTACAGTCAGTTCAGACAGAATTTTGTGGGGCTACAGTCGGTTCAGACAGAATTTTGTGGGGCTACAGTCAGTTCAGACAGAATTTTGTAGGCTACAGTCGGTTCAGACAGAATTTTGTTGGACTACAGTCAGTTCAGACAGAATTTTGTGGGCTACAGTCGGTTCAGACAGAATTTTATTGGGCTACAGTCAGTTCAGACAGAATTTTGTTGGACTACAGTCAGTTCAGACAGAATTTTGTGGGCTACAGTCGGTTCAGACAGAATTTTATTGGGCTACAGTCAGTTCAGATAGAATTTTATTGGGCTACAGTCAGTTCAGACAGAATTTTGTGGGCTACAGTCGGTTCAGACAGAATTTTGTGGGGCTACAGTCGGTTCAGACAGAATTTTATTGGGCTACAGTCAGTTCAGACAGAATTTTGTTGGGCTACAGTCGGTTCAGACAGAATTTTGTGGGGCTACAGTCAGTTCAGACAGAATTTTGTGGGGCTACAGTCAGTTCAGACAGAATTTTGTGGGCTACAGTCGGTTCAGATAGAATTTTGTGGGGCTACAGTCGGTTCAGACAGAATTTTATTGGACTACAGTCGGTTCAGACAGAATTTTGTGGGCTACAGTCGGTTCAGACAGAATTTTGTTGGGCTACAGTCGGTTCAGACAGAATTTTGTGGGGCTACAGTCGGTTCAGACAGAATTTTGTGGGCTACAGTCAGTTCAGACAGAATTGTGGGTTTTTTTTTTTATTTTGAGCTACAATGGGTTCAAACTTGGCACCACTGTACCGTTATGCATCTTTAGAAGTTATGAAGTTGTTTTGCTTTATTATTTAAATGTTTAAATGTATATTAGCGCGATTAAAGACATAATTGACTCACATGTATGTTGTATTTCTGCTATTTTCCATATGATTTAATGAAAAAAAGAGAAAAAATTATATTTCCCCAAAACATGAACATGTAAATAAAAATTATTCGATAAAATTCAACTCATAACAAAATATCTTCTTTTCTACTTACAAACAGATGTGGAGCAAAAAGTTTCATACTTTACATCAAATTCAGATCAGCATCAATGTTCTTCCGTTCTTGAACACAGCCGTTAGAAAAAGCCAGAACTACAGCGCGATGATCAACTGCTGTGGGTGCAAAACACAGAAAATTAGTGGAAACAATGAATTCAGCATCAGACCATCTGCTTCCTCTGCTGATGATTCTCACTAACGCAGATTCATATACGCAGTTATATAGCAGCCCATTGCAGGAGGATGAAATTGCACGGGCTGCTGCAGGACGATATGTACTGTTTAATATAGTTTATTAAAGGTATCAGTATTGGGGGATGGAGAGGTTTCATGCAGCTTTTCTAAAAGGATTGGGCCGGGCTTTTACCTTAAACAGATTCTAGTCTAGCACAATGATGACACAGCAGGGAGATCCACAAGGCCAGCGTGGGTTTGATGGTAGTCACATTTTGTAGGGTTACAGTTGGTTCAGACAAACTTTTGGGGATTACAGTTGTTTCAGACACAATTCTGTTGTCTTACACTCAGTTCTGAGAGAATTTTGTTGGGTTACAGTCAGTTCTGAGAGAATTTTGTTGGGTTACAGTCAGTTCTGAGAAAATTTTGTTGGATTACTGTCAGTTCAGACAGAATTTTGTTGGGTTACAGTCAGTTCTAAGAGAATTTAGTTGGATTACTGTCAGTTCAGACAGAATTTTGTAAAGTTACAGTCAGTTCTGAGAGAATTTTGTTGGATTACTGTCAGTTCAGACAGAATTTTGTTGGGTTACAGTCAGTTCTAAGAGAATTTAGTTGGGTTACAGTCAGTTCTGAGAGAATTTTGTTGGATTACTGTCAGTTCAGACAGAATTTTGTAAAGTTACAGTCAGTTCTGAGAGATTTTATTGGATTACTGTCAGTTCTGAGAGAATTTTATTGGATTACCGTCAGTTCAGACAGAATTTTGTAAAGTTACAGTCAGTTCTAAAAGAAATTTTTTTGGCTACAGTAAGAATCAGGTGGAATTTCAATGGTTGCTTTTAGATTCAGTTCAAATTTTGTTGTGTTACTGTCAAGTTTAGACAGATTTTTGTTGTGTTACAGTTGTATCAGACAGAATTGTATGGGTTTCAGTCAGTTCTGAGAAAATTTTGTTGGGTTATTGCCACTTATGTAAGAATTTTGTAAGGGTACAGTTGTTTCAGACAGAATTTAGTTGGGCTACAATTGGTTCAGATAGAATTTTGTGTGTTTACAGTCAGTTCTGAGAGGGTTTTGTCGGCTACGGTAAGAATCAGTTCGAATTTTGTAGGGCTTACTGTTAGATAACAGACCATCACTGTCTGGTTCAGACAGAATTTCAGCCTATAGTTGAGTTTAGACAGAATTTTATCAGAACATATTCAGTCAGACTGACTTTTATCAGCCTTTTTTAGGTTTTGTTCAGCATTTCAGCCCTGATTACAGCTGCGCTGCCCTTTCCATCAAAAGACATCTATCACAACATGATTGGTTCCTCACTAATGAGGTCACTGTGACTCTCCCCACCTCTCGCTGTAGCTGTCCGCTCCCGTGCACACGCTGTGATTGATGGCTGTAAATCTATTTCAGAAGATGTCCTGCCACAGCTTTGACCCGGTGTAATGTAAGAGACAGCGGCTTAATAGATCTTTAATTTGCATTCAGACAGCCGAGCTTCCTGCTGTTAATTAAGACGGCGTGAGATCTTCTTGAAGAACAGACTTGACATGCCTCTCACGGTGGCTGCCAGTCGATCCCAGATAAGATAATGTCGAGCTGCCACTCTCTCCTCCCTAACGAACCTTTTCGTTAATTCACACCTCCGAGGCTGTGAACTTGTTAACAAGATCTGCTCCATCTCCAGTAGATCTCCATTAGAGTCACTGGAAACTGACCAGTAGAGTAAGTTCATTATAATATAATTTTCTTTAGATATTATATTTTTCGGTAATATTTACAGCCACATGCAACAACATCAAAGTTAGACAACCTCGCATTTATTCAGCCTTCACGTAATAAGGACAATTAAATACAAGTTATTATTATTTTTAACTTCAGAAATAACAGAAAACATACAATAATATATAATAAGATAATATAACATAATCTACTACAATATAATGTACTATAACATAATATAATAAAACATATCATAATATGATATTATATTATAATATGGGTGGCCTGGTGGTGTAGTGGTTTGTACGGTGGTGTAGTGGTTAGTATGGTGGTGTAGTGGTCAGTATGGTGGTGTAGTGGTCAGTATGTTGGTATAGTGGTTAGTATGGTGGTGTAGTGGTTAGTATGGTGGTGTAGTGGTCAGTATGTTGGTGTAGTGGTTAGTACGGTGGTGTAGTGGTTAGTATGGTGGTGTAGTGGTCAGTATGGTGGTGTAGTGGTCAGTATGTTGGTGTAGTGGTTAGTATGGTGGTGTAGTGGTCAGTATGGTGGTGTAGTGGTCAGTATGTTGGTGTAGTGGTCAGTATGTTGGTGTAGTGGTTAGTATGGTGGTGTAGTGGTTAGTATGGTGGTGTAGTGGTTAGTACGGTGGTGTAGTGGTTAGTACGGTGGTGTAGTGGTTAGTATGGTGGTGTAGTGGTTAGTACGGTGGTGTAGTGGTTACTATGGTGGTGTAGTTGTTAGTAAGGTGGTGTAGTGGTTAGTACGGTGGTGTAGTGGTTAGTACGGTGGTGTAGTGGCCAGTACGGTGGTGTAGTGGTCGGTACGGTGGTGTAGTGGTCAGTATGGTGGTGTAGTGGTTAGTATGTTGGTGTAGTGGTTAGTATTGTGGTGTAGTGGTTAGTACGGTGGTGTAGTGGTCAGTACGGTGGTGTAGTGGTTAGTACGGTGGTGTAGTGGTTAGTAAGGTGGTGTAGTGGTTAGTATGGTGGTGTAGTGGTTAGTATGGTGGTGTAGTGGTAAGTACCGTGATGTATTGGGTAGTATGGTGGTGTAGTGGTTAGTATGGTGGTGTAGTGGTCAGTATGGTGGTGTAGTGGTTAGTATGGTGGTGTAGTGGTTAGTATGGTGGTGTAGTGGTCAGTATGGTGGTGTAGTGGTTAGTATGGAGGTGTAGTGGTTAGTACGGTGGTGTAGTGGTCAGTATGTTGGTGGAGTGGTTAGTATGGTGGTGTAGTGGTTAGTATGGTGGTGTAGTGGTCAGTACGGTGGTGTAGTGGTTAATACGGTGGTGTAGTGGTTAGTAAGGTGGTGTAGTGGTTAGTATGGTGGTGTAGTGGTTAGTACCGTGATGTATTGGGTAGTACGGTGGTGTAGTGGTCAGTATGTTGGTGTAGTGGTTAGTATGGTGGTGTAGTGGTTAGTACGGTGGTGTAGTGGTTAGTAAGGTGGTGTAGTGGTTAGTACGGTGGTGTAGTGGTTAGTATGGTGGTGTAGTGGTTAGTACGGTGGTGTAGTGGTTAGTACGGTAGTGTTTAGTACGGTAGTGGTTAGTACGGTGGTGTAGTGGTTAGTACGGTGGTGTAGTGGTCAGTGTTGTGGTGTAGTGGTTAGTATGGTGGTGTAGTGGTTAGTATGGTGGTGTAGTGGTTAGTACCGTGGTGTAGTGGTCAGTATGGTGGTGTAGTGGTTAGTATGGAGGTGTAGTGGTTAGTACGGTGGTGTAGTGGTCAGTATGTTGGTGTAGTGGTTAGTATGGTGGTGTAGTGGTTAGTACGGTGGTGTAGTGGTCAGTACGGTGGTGTATTGGTTAGTACGGTGGTGTAGTGGTTAGTAAGGTGGTGTAGTGGTTAGTATGGTGGTGTAGTGGTTAGCACCGTGATGTATTGGGTAGTACGGTGGTGTAGTGGTTAGTATGGTGGTGTAGTGGTTAGTACGGTGGTGTAGTGGTTAGTATGGTGGTGTAGTGGTCAGTGTTGTGGTGTAGTGGTTATTATGGTGGTGTAGTGGTTAGTATGGTGGTGTAGTGTTTAGTACCGTGGTGTAGTGGTCAGTATGGTGGTGTAGTGGTCAGTATGGTGGTGTAGTGGTTAGTACGGTGGTGTAGTGGTTAGTATGGTGGTGTAGTGGTTAGTACGGTGGTGTAGTGGTTAGTACGGTGCTGTAGTGGTTAGTACGGTGGTGTAGTGGTTAGTATGGTGGTGTAGTGGTTAGTACGGTGGTGTAGTGGTTAGTATGATGGTGTAGTGGTTAGTACGGTGGTGTAGTGGTTACTATGGTGGTGTAGTTGTTAGTAAGGTGGTGTAGTGGTTAGTACGGTGGTGTAGTGGTTAGTACGGTGGTGTAGTGGCCAGTACGGTGGTGTAGTGGTCGGTACGGTGGTGTAGTGGTCAGTATGGTGGTGTAGTGGTTAGTATGTTGGTGTAGTGGTTAGTATTGTGGTGTAGTGGTTAGTATGGTGGTGTAGTGGTCAGTACGGTGGTGTAGTGGTTAGTACGGTGGTGTAGTGGTTAGTAAGGTGGTGTAGTGGTTAGTATGGTGGTGTAGTGGTTAGTATGGTGGTGTAGTGGTAAGTACCGTGATGTATTGGGTAGTATGGTGGTGTAGTGGTTAGTATGGTGGTGTAGTGGTCAGTATGGTGGTGTAGTGGTTAGTATGGTGGTTGTAGTGGTTAGTATGGTGGTGTAGTGGTCAGTATGGTGGTGTAGTGGTTAGTATGGAGGTGTAGTGGTTAGTACGGTGGTGTAGTGGTCAGTATGTTGGTGGAGTGGTTAGTATGGTGGTGTAGTGGTTAGTATGGTGGTGTAGTGGTCAGTACGGTGGTGTAGTGGTTAATACGGTGGTGTAGTGGTTAGTAAGGTGGTGTAGTGGTTAGTATGGTGGTGTAGTGGTTAGTACCGTGATGTATTGGGTAGTACGGTGGTGTAGTGGTCAGTATGTTGGTGTAGTGGTTAGTATGGTGGTGTAGTGGTTAGTACGGTGGTGTAGTGGTTAGTAAGGTGGTGTAGTGGTTAGTACGGTGGTGTAGTGGTTAGTATGGTGGTGTAGTGGTTAGTACGGTGGTGTAGTGGTTAGTACGGTAGTGGTTAGTACGGTAGTGGTTAGTACGGTGGTGTAGTGGTTAGTACGGTGGTGTAGTGGTCAGTGTTGTGGTGTAGTGGTTAGTATGGTGGTGTAGTGGTTAGTATGGTGGTGTAGTGGTTAGTACCGTGGTGTAGTGGTCAGTATGGTGGTGTAGTGGTCAGTATGGTGGTGTAGTGGTTAGTACGGGGGTGCAGTGGTTAGTACGGTGGTGTAGTGGTTAGTACGGTGGTGTAGTGGTTAGTACGGTGGTGTAGTGGTTAGTACGGGGGTGCAGTGGTTAGTACGGTGGTGTAGTGGTTAGTACGGTGGTGTAGTGGTTAGTACGGTGGTGTAGTGGTTAGTATGGTGGTGTAGTGGTTAGTAGGGTGGTGTAGTGGTCAGTATGGTGGTGTAGTGGTTAGTATGGTGGTGTAGTGGTTAGTATGGTGGTGTAGTGGTCAGTATGGTGGTGTAGTGGTTAGTATGGTGGTGTAGTGGTCAGTATGGTGGTGTAGTAGTTAGTATGGTGGTGTAGTGGTCAGTATGGTGGTGTAGTGGTTAGTATGGAGGTGTAGTGGTTAGTACGGTGGTGTAGTGGTCAGTATGTTGGTGTAGTGGTTAGTATGGTGGTGTAGTGGTTAGTACGGTGGTGTAGTGGTCAGTACGGTGGTGTATTGGTTAGTACGGTGGTGTAGTGGTTAGTAAGGTGGTGTAGTGGTTAGTATGGTGGTGTAGTGGTTAGCACCGTGATGTATTGGGTAGTACGGTGGTGTAGTGGTTAGTATGGTGGTGTAGTGGTTAGTACGGTGGTGTAGTGGTTAGTACGGTGGTGTAGTGGTTAGTACGGTGGTGTAGTGGTTAGTACGGTGGTGTAGTGGTTAGTATGGTGGTGTAGTGGTCAGTGTTGTGGTGTAGTGGTTATTATGGTGGTGTAGTGGTTAGTATGGTGGTGTAGTGTTTAGTACCGTGGTGTAGTGGTCAGTATGGTGGTGTAGTGGTCAGTATGGTGGTGTAGTGGTTAGTACGGTGGTGTAGTGGTTAGTATGGTGGTGTAGTGGTTAGTATGGTGGTGTAGTGGTTAGTACGGTGGTGTAGTGGTTAGTATGGTGGTGTAGTGGTTAGTATGGTGGTGTAGTGGTTAGTACGGTGGTGTAGTGGTTAGTATGGTGGTGTAGTGGTTAGTACGGTGGTGTAGTGGTTAGTATGGTGGTGTAGTGGTTAATTTGGTGGTGTAGTGGTCAGTATGGTGGTGTAGTAGTTAGTATGGTGGTGTAGTGGTCAGTATGGTGGTGTAGTGGTTAGTACGGTGGTGTAGTGGTTAGTACGGTGGTGTAGTGGTCAGTATGGTGGTGTAGTGGTTAGTATGGTGGTGTAGTGGTTAGTATGGTGGTGTAGTGGTCAGTATGGTGGTGTAGTGGTTAGTATGGTGGTGTAGTGGTCAGTATGGTGGTGTAGTGGTCAGCACTGTCTCCTCACAGTAAGATGATCTGGGTGGGATTCCCGGTCTGGGTGGTTCTGTGTGGAGTGTGTATGTTCTCTCTGTGTTTGAGTGGGTTCCTCCGGGTACTCTGGTTTCCTCCCACAGTCCAAACACATGCATGTTGGGATCCTCACTCTAAACTCAGTGTGTGTTGTTTGTTTGGTGATTTTGTGTCTGCTTTTCTCAGTGAGCCCCATCAGACCCCCATAGCACTGAGGTTTCTTCTCACAGTGGAAGGAGGGACAGAAACACCTGGGGATGTTCTCCGATCTAAAGGTGGAGCTTGATGCTCTCCTCTCTTGATATGATACGACTTTGTTCCAGTGCTGAGATTCCTGGAGCTCTGGAACAGGAGGAATCATCCTCGCCCATGGTGCTGGCCACCATAAGGGTCCTAACCTTACAACCCCATTGGAAGTCTTAGGGATGTGGTGGAGATGTACCAACATCACTGCAAAACCTCAATCCAATATTAACTCAATGGTGGACGATGTGGATCATAACCAAAGCTGAGGGTGGTCCAGCGGTGTGTGCAGCTTAGTTCTTTTGGCCATACTTTGCATTTATAATTATATAATAAACGTTAAACAGGACGTTTAAAGCAACGAGACTTCGAATTGAAGGAGAGAGCCACTGGAGTCTCTCTAAACGGGTCACACGGTACTGATTTCCCTTTTAATCACAGGGCACCGGGTAGCATGTAGCCGATAATAGCTCACTGCCATGTCAGACATGTGCGAATTAAACACGACACTCATTAGACAAATTTATGTATTAAACAAGACTTGCGCCATCTAAGTTGGCCTGGCAGGAAATTATGCAGCCAGAATGATTTGATGAGCCTTTGAAAGTCGTAAATGAGAGCCGAAGCGGAGCTCCCTCTGGATAGCGCGGCTCCGCAGCCTCAGCGAAACGGGCTAGCCGAGGAGATGAATGCAAAGTATCAGTGATGGATTAATTTCACTTAGTAATCCCGTCATCGCTAATAGCCCGGAACACGGCTTCTCGGCTGAATCCGTCGAGGGCGGCGGCGTCTGCAGGTATTAGTTCCAGCCGCGACACCTGATCGGACCGATTGAGGTCTCGGCTTTGTCGGGAAGGAGATCTCATTAGCGAAATCGGGTCGGAACAAATATCCGCCGCCCTCACTGAGTCAGGACGTATAAACAGAACATCTAATTACGGGACTTTTCATGATCTGTTTGTAATTATTATTTCTTCACGAGCTCCGTTTCGCTGGAATCCGCCGTCTGCGCTCCAAACATATATCATTCGGAATCGGAGAATAAAAGCAAATTTGTTGCAGATAAATGTTTGATGTGGCTCTAATACCCTGAGCAGCTTTGTAGGTCTCCAGTCTGGAAGATGAGACGCGTGTCCAGAATCGTGAGATATAGGAATCAGTGAGATATCAAAAATTATATCTGCTCTAATTAATTTCCAGGCGTCCTCGAATATAAATAAATAGTCAAAATATATCATTGAACATAGTTTTGCTTTTTCAAAGTGACCAATATGTTTCAAAACGTTCAGCTCAGCCAATCAGATGGCAGCACCCTGTTCATACATGTAAGTACGCGTCTCACTCGGACAGTCAGTTAGTTGTACAAGCCTGATACCATGAGAGATATAACAAGTCTGATAGCATCAGTCAATTTCTGAGACAGTTCTAAGAAAGGGAAGGTGTCGTATCTGAATACTCCAGCAAGTAACGGGTGAGGGGGTCTATCTTTTAGGTTATGTCCTTGAAAGCCGACATATTGGATCAAGGGCAAGTTTCTCCAATGGGAAGGTGGTCGTGTAGCAGATCAAAGAAGACCAGAACTGTCTCAGAAATTGATTGATGCAATCAGATTTGTAAAATCTCTTGAGGTTCAAACGTTATCAACACAGCAATAACAACCACATTGAACAACATGTTCAGCACCAGGAACAGCACACTTCTGGTCTTCTTTGATCTGCTACACGACCACCATCCCATTGGAAATTGTTCCCTTGATCCAATATGGCGGCTTTCAAGATGGTGGCCATGTTCGGGACATATCCTACAAGATAGACCCCCTAACCCGTTACTTGCTGGGGTATTCAGATACGTCACTTCCCTTTCCTTTCTGAAATAAAAAGATGTCCTGAGACTTCTGACTGTAGACTCACCATATGACTCCAGCATTGAACCCAGTAGGGAGTTCAGGTGCTGGAACTAGAAGTGGCCACCGTTTACCTTCATTAGAGCTTCCATTGTTTTCAGGAGACTGTCTTTCAGTTTAGACTCACCTCCAAATTCCAGTATTAGAAGCTGCTTCTGCTTCTCACCAACCAAAATAACCCTAAACACATTCAGTGGTGTTGAGGATCTGGACTCTGGGGTGGTCAGTCCGTTGTTCTGAGAATAGCAGGAGCTTCTTTGTTTGATGTGTCTCTATCTCCTTTTCTTGGCGAGGAACTTCTTGAACAGCTACACATCCTTTCATGTCCAAAAGAGTGTGAGGTCAGACACTGATGCTGGACAAGAAGATGCTGACACTCTCATAGGTTGGCGGGGTCATGGCTCTGTGCAGGTGACTGGAGTTCCTCCACACCAAACTCCTCAAACCAGGTCTTTATGGAGCTGGAGATAGGGACACTGTCTACATTCTGAAGCCTACATACACGGTGAAGCCTGATTCATCACTCCAGAGATCACTTTTTCCTGCTCCAGAGTCCAGCGGTGGAGCTTTACACCACTTCAGAGTCCAGCGGTGAAGCTTTACACCACTCCAGAGTCCAGTGGTGGAGCTTCACACCACTCCAGAGTCCAGTGATGAAGCTTTACACCACTCCAGAGTCCAGTGGTGGAGCTTCACACCACTCCAGAGTCCAGTGATGAAGCTTTACACCACTCCAGAGTCCAGTGGTGGAGCTTCACACCACTCCAGAGTCCAGTGGTGGAGCTTTACACCACTCCAGAGTCCAGTGGTGGAGCTTTACACCCTTACAGAGTCCAGTGGTGGAGCTTTACACCACTCCAGAGTCCAGTGGTGGAGCTTTACACCCTTACAGAGTCCAGTGGTGGAGCTTTACACCACTCCAGAGTCCAGTGGTGAAGCTTTACACCCTTCCAGAGTCCAGTGGTGAAGCTTTACACCCTTACAGAGTCCAGTGGTGGAGCTTTACACCACTCTAGAGTCCAATGGTGAAGCTTTACACCACTCCAGAGTCCAATGGTGAAGCTTTACACCACTCCAGAGTCCAATGGTGAAGCTTTACACCACTCCAGAGTCCAGTGGTGAAGCTTTACACCCTTACAGAGTCCAGTGGTGGAGCTTTACACCACTCCAGAGTCCAGTGGTGGAGCTTTACACCACTTCAGAGTCCAGGCTTAGGCTTTGTGATGCTGCTCAGCCTGGAGACCCATTTCATGAAGCCTCAGTTTTGGTGCTTCCAGAGGCAGTTTGGAACTTTCTAGTGAGGAATTCAACAGAGCACAGGCTCCTTCACTTCAGAACTCAGCAGCCAGTTCCACTGCTTCATGGCTGAGCTGTTGTTGCTCCTTAATGTTTCCATACTTCCTAGATAATAGCACTAACAGCTGTCCAGGGCAGCTCCAGCAGGACATATATAGTGGTAAAGATAGTGTCAAGACCCATTCTACTGCCAGTGTTCATCTGTTGAGACTGCATGGCTTCATTTTATCCACCAGTGGGTTTTAAAACAATCCCAAATTGGATACTTGGGAGGGATGTCCACATACTTTTGGCTATATAGAGTATTCTAGCGCTAATATTCGTGTCTCGTTACTGCATATTCCCCTATAAAGTGCTGCTGAATAGCTCAATAGCTTGAGACGGTCTGATCTAATGTGGAACCCTGATACATGTTGCAGGTTGTGGGTGAAACCAACACCAGCGCATCAAAGTGTTTAATTAACACGAGACTGGCGGCCCTGTCGGCAGCTGAGGAGGCCATTTCTCCTCGGAATGAAGCTCCGCGCTGTATTTTAAGGTGGCCGGGCCTGTTTTTAATGCCTCCTTCTTGGCGGAGCCAAACATGAGATTTATTAAAGATACGCAACCTCGGGTTCCATTAGCATTACACAAAGTGAGTTATACACCTCCCCCCTCAATACAACACGTTCGCTCGACTAGGAGGCGGCGGCTCAAGACTCCGAGGGCCTTTCATATCCGACACCACAGAGAAGCTGGAGCACACGAGTCGAACGGCTCACAGCATAATGAAGTGCAGCCTGATCTCGAGTTCTAAGAGGGGTAAGTGGAGTCACAGGAGATTTTAGAGCGCCAAAAATACAATCAAACTGCAACACCAACTTTAACATTAGCCTTTCGGGGTGAAGTGTTCAAATTAAAGGGATCCCCAGCTGGTAACACTGGTAAGCCTTAATATGGTGTAATCACTCTAAATTGTTAAGACCTATTATAAAAAAATCACTAAAGTATCAGATTTATTAACTCTTTTATTCTAAATATGTATCATATGGACACAGACATTATTTCTGACGTGCAATGCCTGCTGGGTAGATGAGGTCAGATGGTTTCAGGTCTGAACTGGACTGTGGTGTGAAGGAGTGAGTGTTAGTTACTAACCTAGCTTAAAGAAAACCATGTACATTGTGTTGTTGATGTTGTTTCAGTGAAAGGCAGTGTGAAGACTGATATTAGTCTAAACAGCTTCACAAACATAAACAAGGAGAATAGTTAGTGAAGCAGCGTGTGGACCAATACAGCTACCCAAAGACCCCCGCTCTGCTCTCCTCACTTCAGTCTGGATGAGTTGGAGTGGTTCAGTAGACCACCACTGGTGAGAGACTTGACGGAGGCTGTTGGTTTTAAGCGGAGACTAAAACACAATGCAGTGTCACAGTTTCCCCACACAGGAAGTCCAGAAGCTCCAGATTATGGAAAACCACGAGAAGAACCGTGAACGTGAACATGCGCTGGATTCTCTCCTGAGAACGTTTAGCGTTAGCGTCAGCTGCTTCTCCTCGTTTGTGGATCCTAAAGGTGAAAGTCCAGTCTTAGTAGTGAACATACTACTTCACTAATAAAGGAGTGTGAAGCTCAGAGACACTCCCGTTCAGTGTATCTAGCTGTTTACTGAGTGTGAATGTTTCCTGCTAGAAAGCGGAGCTCCTTTAACAGACACTCTCCTTCTCCGTCAACACCGACACACAGCTTCACAACAACTCCAGCACTGTGTCACTCTCTCCTCCACCCTCTCTGTTCACCATTTACACTAACGTGGTATGTGATGTCACTGCTGATGTCAGAAATGTTGAGTTCTAGTTCAAACTGTAAAGACTGAACAGTAGCATGTTTAGCTCAAACTGTAAAGACTGAACAGTAGCATGTTTAGTAGCTAGCTGTGCTCAAGCGTGACGGCCGGTTACTGCAACCATTTGATGTCACTACCCGCTGATCACGTCAGTAGATACAACAATGGAGACCCACGTGCAGCGGATTTTACAGAAAATCTAATAAATCTGATACTTTTAGTGATTTTTTTACAACCTTTCTTAATAATTTAAAGTTATTACACCATATTAAGACTTACAACTGTTACCAGCCCGGGTTCCCTTTAACATTCATTGCATTTACTTATTGTATGTGATATAAACAGAACTGTCAGAAACGTATATAACAGGCCAACGTTGGCCCACTGGCTTTTTGCCCACTGGTGGTTAGCATATTAAATCAAAATCAAATCAAATGTATTTGTGTAGCGCTTTTAACAACTAATGTCATCACAAAGCAGCTTTACAGGAATTTAGTGATAAGAAAAGTTTAATAGAGCATAAATAAGCCTAAGAAGAAAATACCAACATAGAAGAAAATCATAGAAACCATAGAACAAACATAGAAAGCCCCCCTGGTGAGCAAGCCATAGGCAACAGTAGTGAGGACAAACTCCCTCAGAACTGGAGGAAGAAACATTGGGAGGAACCAAGACTTACGGGGGGGGGGGGGGGGGGGTCATCCTCCTCTGATCAAACTACTCAAACAGTACTGATATAATGACTGTACTACCTTGCAGAATGTTTTGGTAACCAAATCCCTAAATCATGTATTCATAATGCTATATAACTGCATATATGCGATACTATATAGCAAGCATAATACCTGATAATGCCTGACCTAAGCCTATATCAGTGGTATAGAACTACGAGCCTTGCACTTGCTCATGATCTAATTCATCTCAAAGGTGTTCTATCAGGTTGAGGTCAGGACTCTGTGTAGGCCAGACAAGTTCTTCCACACCAAACTCCTCCTCCATGTCTTTATGGAGCTGGGGTCGGGGAAGTCAGTCAGACAAGTACCGTTCTGACATCTGACGCGCTGCATTGTTCTTGGTGATGTCAGGCTTGGATGCAGCTGCTCGGTCATGGAGACCCATTCCATGAAGCTCTCTACGCTCTGTTCTTGAGCTGATCTGAAGACCACATGAAGTTTGGAGGTCTGTAGTGATGGACTCTGTAGAAAGTTGGTGACCTCTGTGCTCTATGCTCCTCAGCATCCGCTGACCTGCTCTGTCATTGTACGTGTTCTACCACTTGGTGTCTGAGTTGCTGTCGTTCTCAATCATTTCCACTTTGTTCTAACACCACTGACAGTCCACTGTGGAATATTTAGTAGTGAGGAAACTTCACCACTGGACTGTGACGTCTTATCACGGTACCACGCTGGAGTTCACTGAACTCCTGAGAGAGACCCATTCTTTACTAATGTGTGTAGAAGCAGTCTGCAGGACTGGGAGCTGGTTTTATACACCTGTGAATTCAGTAGATGGGTGAGATGCATGTAGATTCTTCGGACAGCAATGAAGTATATAATAACAACTTTACTTAACTGGTAACCAAACAGATATTATAATGAGTTATGAAGACTGATTTTAGAAAATCATATACTTAAGCTCATATATTAAATCTAATGCATGTTACTATAGCTACTAATATTATAAGAGATATTATGGATGCCATATAAAACCTCATGGATGCAGTTAGAAAGCATTATAAAGACGAGATTCATAGAAAGTATTATTATTATTATTATTATTATTATTATTATTATTATTATTATTATTATTATTATTAGAAATACTCTAGGTTTAGAATACTTTTGCATTATTTTATATTATTAATTAGTATAAGTATTAGTATTACACAAATACAGATCAAACACATGTTGTCTTTACTAATCTACCTGGCCTTGCAGCGGGGGAGGAGCTTGTTACAAACAGCCAATGAGCTGCAGGAAGCACCATTATCTTTCCCAATAATTGGTTCTTTGGTTTGCTTTAAGCGAGAGTTGAGTCTTAATCTCTTTGTTTTTCTCTCAATAGTCTTTACCAACATGTCTCAGCATGTAGAGCCTCCTAGCGCTGTATCTTCTACAGGTCCTCAACTGTTTCCCTGCTATTAAACTGGGAGATACATCAGACAGTGGTGCCCAGTCTCAAGACACCACTTCAAACACGTGCACTAATTAGATCCTCCGTGCGGGAGTGTCGATTGGAACTGTGTTCAGTATCTGTTTCAAGTGTAGCGCGTACTGTCTGATAGTTCTATTGATCGGCCTCCTATGGGAGAGAAATCATTAATTAAGGACGTAATATGGCTGTAATTAAGTGAGATGGATTCAAGTGGCCCCTTGTTTTGTTTCTCAGTGCGTTGCCATTGCATCATTATTTCTATCGATCTCCTCGCTGTTCTTATGAAACTCAAGATGATAAAACCTCAGCCGTCCTGCCAATATGGCTTCTCCGCTTTCACTCCTCCATCTCTCTCCGCAGTTCATTGCTTTCTTCTGCTGAACTGCCTCCAGAGTGATGAGCGCCTGTAAGTGCCCTGACGCATTCTCCGACTTTCTAATGTTACTCTGATGTGAGCGTCTTCCTCTATCGGGGGTGTGGGTAAGAGAGAGGCAGTGGTGTTCCCCAGGGGTGAGTACTGGGCCCTCTTCAATAGTTTGATCAATCGGTGCCCTCCTCGCTTTTTATGCCAGGAAAATAATACCGCAGCACTATAACGCATCTGATTATAGGCACTTGCTTAGGGAGGCTACGGTTTCACCTATGAAGTAGCTCCATCTGCACTGGGGGGTTGGGGGGGGTAATAACTGGAGTAATATAGCAGCAGTAGTGATAGTACAGTGAGCCAAGTAACATAATCTCATGTATTTGTTGTATATTTCAAGCAAGCATATAGGACATATAGGATACTACGTAAATACTTCATCATGTTTTTATATTAATGTACTTCTAAAGTGGCTAGTTATGTTGATCTATATAGACAAATATAGCATATTTCTGTACTAATTCTAATGAAAACTCTTTATTTTAAGGTCACTTTGCTAATTAAGGTCTTATTAATTTGTCAGTGAAGTCCAAATTAGACACTATGAATCAATGCATATTAATAAAAACTGTATTAGTACATAAATTGTGGTCTATTATGTAAAAATCACTAATAATCTTATTCTAAATTGTAAGAACATTTTAAAGCCCTTACGACAGTGGGCTACGTAATATAATATTTTAAAGTGGCTAGTTTTGTTGATCTATATAGGAAAATATAGGATATTTCTGTACTAATTCTAATGAAAACTCTTTATTTTAAGGTCACTTTGCTAATTAAGGTCTTATTATTTTGTCAGTGAAGTCCAACTTACATGCATTACATGAGCTTTACATTTTAAGTAAGCATATAGGATTAGTCCATCATGTTTTTTATACTAATTTCAGATATAATGTACTTCTGTATGTAGGCTCATATGCAGACGTTTAGTTAGTGGCTAGCTTTATAGATTCTGTAATTAAGGTAATTAATATTATTTATTAATTATGGTCTAATTCTTTAGTCAGTAAAGCCCAAATTAGACACTATTAATCAAGGTCTATTAATAAATTGTGGCCAATTTTGGTAAAAATCACTAATACTCATATTCTAAATTGTAAGAACCTTCTAAAGTCCTCAGTACAGTGGGCTAAGTAATATAATATAATGTATTTGTTTTACATTTCCAGCATATAGGACATTCTACTGGATAAGTTCATCATGTTTTATATTCTAATCCCAGATATAAAGTAATTCCACATGTAGAGTTAAAAGCAGAAGTTTTGGTCTTAGTAAGTGGCTAGTTTTTACATTTTATAGATTTTTAAAGTAATTTCTGTACTAATTTTAATTGGAACACTTTGTTAATTAAGGTCTTATTTAGCCATTAAAGCTTAAATTAGACACTGTGAATCAAGGTTTATTAATAAAAAATATATTATTAGATAAATTGTGGTCTATTATGTAACTAATAATTATATTCTAAATTGTAAGAATGCTCTATAAACCCTTTAAATCTTATAATCGCATGTATTTGTTTTACATTTCCAGCATATAGGACATTCCACATGATTAGTTGATCATGTTTTATATTCTATTCCCAGATATAACATACTTCTGTAAGTTACTACTTCTAGTTTTGTAGATTTTCTTTGGGAAAACATAGTAACTAATTTCTGTACTAATTATAATTATAACCCTTTATTATTTAAGTTCTTATTAGGTTCTTGTTCTTATTAGACAGTAAAGCCCAAACTAGACAATGTAAGTCAAAGTACATAAACAGTGGTTTATTCTAATATTTATTAATGATTTAAATTAATTAATAAATCTTAAATGGGCAGAGTTGGGTTCCTATGTGTTCTAGGTAGCAGGTAGCTGCAGATTACCTGTGTGGTTGCTTGGACTGGTGGGCTTTAGCTTCATGCTTGAGCAGCACTAAATCTAGCTGCAAGGTTTTCTGGGTCAGCTGGCTAAGCGACAGTAAATCACTAGTACACGGCTACCTGGGCTGACCGGTGATGCTGCATTACAGCTGTAAGGCTGTCTGGACTGGTGGTGTTTAGTTAGTAATCACTGAAGTCATGTTGTTGCTTTATTTGTTGTTGATTATGTATGTTGTAAAGCTTCTTTAAACATCAATACACACCAACATAGTAAACATGATAACAAATAATAATGTAATACTAGAAACCAGGATGGTCACACAGCTTAAGCAGTGTGAGTACAGACAGTTTGGTGATTGTAGGTTTAACGAAACCATAATGCTTGGGTGTGTGCGAAAATGAATGGGATCCTATAGGAGGAACAAGGGAATAATAAACGACAAATAGAGGAGTGCAGGTCAGTATGTGTGTGGATTTGAGTTGGGGGATCTGCTCTGAGTAGGTACAGGAAGTTTGGAGGCTGTATGTTTAATGAACCCATGAGGTTTGGGTGTGACCGAAAATGAATGGGACTCTATAGGGAAAAAAGAGGGATGAAAAAAAGAAGACAAACAGACGAGTGCAAGTCAAAGCAATAGTGCAGTTGTGGTTGGGGGTCCGCCCTGAGTCAGTGTACGTGAAACGGTGTCTGTCGGTTGAGAAGAAGTTCAGTAGATTGGCGTCCACTTTTCCGTCCTATTCATTCTCTATGGGAAAAAATCCGGAAAAATTCTATCATTTTACGGAATCCATGTATCTGATCAAAAAGCTGTATACAAGTCCAACTCACACAATCAGACCGGACAATCTAAAGTTGGAACAGAGTTGATATTTATAAAACTGTGGGACGAGTGACATGGTGAAGATCTGGCAGAAAGCAAGAAAAACCAATAACAATATAGATGCGCATTGCTTTGCATTGTAAAAGGTTCTACCAGCCCCAGTTCTAATATCAGCCTTCTGAATAGCTTATTTTCTTTTCTCAGGTAGTTCAGATATGTGTGCTGATAGAGTGGCATGAAACTTCCCACCCAAAAATAAAAGCGAAATCTCTCCTGGAGAACGTTTCTGCTGGAAACCTCTTCCAGCTTTCAATGTTTATTTCTCAGGATCGGCTCGTCGTGCTTTTAAGAGCTACCGTATACATACTGTCCTTCCTCCGGCAGCTGAGCCGAGTGCAAACCAGCGAGAGTGCAGCATTCCAGCAAACTGCCTGGGACTTTGAAGGACATTGTGAATTGGTCTATTTCCAGGAACAGATAGGAGCGAGGGAAGCGTCCCCCAAGTCTCATTTCAAAGAGAGATTGCTTTTGTCCTTGGGTGGCATTAAGAGCTACTATCAACTATTCCTGCCTGTCGTGTCGCAGCGTTTAGGGACGTCGCACAAACATACACTTCCAGGTCACTTCTCACCAGGAAGGTTGCTATGAAACATTCTTCTCATTACATGATCACACCTACTGTGAACGTGTCCAGCTTAGCGCCAAAGCATGTGCTTGATCCTGTAGCCCCTTTCTGGAGCTGCTGGTGGGACTGAAGTCCACTCATTGGACAATTTGGACATCATTTGTCTAGAATGTCAACTTTTATTATCTCAAAGCACCATTTGCTGCTGCCACAACACCAAAACTCAATTTTAACCCAATAGAAATTACGGTAACACTTCCTCAGAATCCTGTATTCATAATGCCATATATAATACTGAATAATGCCAAGCATACGGTTGTATAATTGCTTTTGAGTAGTTATATTTACATGCATAACATTATTAAGCAAGAGATTACTTCATAAAGTCAGGTTTCATAACACATTATAACATCTGTTCATAAGAAAACTGGGTAACACTTCATCCTGTACCCTATAAATAAATGTATGAGGCCTCATATACCATACATAATGTCTTACAATGTCTATACTAGACTTTCGTAATTGCTAAAGTAGCTATAATTACATGATACATAATGCATTATAACATCTGTTCATAAAAAAACTGGGTAACACTTCATCCTGTATTCATAGTACTCTATCAATAAATGTATGAGGCCTCATATACCATGCATAATGCCTTACAATGTCTATACTAAGCTTTCATAATTGCTTATAAGAAGCTATAATTACATGCATAGCACTTTAAAAAGATTTTAAAAAAAAAGGTATGCAGCTGTCAGCTTGTATAATGCATTATAACATCTGTTCATAAGAAAACTGGTCATAATGTCTATACTAAGCTAAAGTAGATATAATTGCATGCATAACGCTTTATAAAATAAATGTATGCAACTTTATACTGTCAGCTTGTATAATGCATTATAACATCTGTTTATAAGAAAACTGGATACACTTGCTATGAATCCTGAATTCATGGTACTTTATAAATAAATGTAGGAGGCATTATATGCCATGCACAATGTTTTATACTGTTTGTACTAGGCTTTCATAATTGCTTAGAAGTAGGTATAGTGAGATGCATAGCACTTTCTAAAATAAATGTAAGTAATTTGCTAACTTCATGTTTTATAATGTATTATAGTATCTGTTCATTACACACTAGAACAGTAAATAATAATAATCTGCTGTAGTTTAAGGTAAACAACAACATTTGTTGGGTAAAATCATTTTAAAATAATTTTTTTAAACACTTTATAAAGCAATACTGTATGACATATGTTTTTGACTGTAAAGTATATATATCCAGGATGTTTTGTGCATATTCTTCCCGTGCTTGAGTATATATATATATATATATATATATATGTATATATATATATATATATATATATATATATATATATATATATATATATATATATATATATATATATATATATATATCATCGCTGTCTAATGGAAAACATGCATGTATCTCCATTTTTAATGATTTCTAATTTTCTACATCAATTAAATGCATTGCGGGAAAATGTCATGATGAATGGACCAATAGAAATCCTCCAAAATAGCTTGGAAAAAAATTCTGGTTGTATTGACTTTTACTGAAAGTGAAGACAGTTTTTAGCCATTTTGGATATATATATATATATATATATATATATATATATATATATATGTATATATATATATATATATATATATATAACAGGCTTTCTTTTCAGTGTACGTCAATGGAACCAGAACTTTTTCCAAGCTGTTTTGGAGGATTTCTCTTGGTCCATATATATATATATATATATATATAGTTAATGTAAGTTTTTATCTCTGGACGAGTGCATCTTCTGTGGTAGCCCCCTAGTGGACATGCATCTGTGTTTCTCAGACTGCCTGCAGCTCCAGTGTTTCCTAAAGTTTGTAAACACACATGATTTAAGCCTAAAAAGTATATAGAAAGTAAAAAACTTTCTTGTTGTCTCTTGTAAAGTTACTATTACGAAGATGCTTGTTTTTCTATGGACGGTGACCACACGCTCCGAAGGCGGAAAAAGGACTGAACCCCGAGCAGGAAAGAAGGAAGCTGCCCTTGGAGCTGTTCATTTACATTCCCGGAGGTCATTTTCAACAGCATAAATCTAATAACAGGGTTTCAGTGCGAGGCTGGGTGGGTAATACATAAGCTCCCGGTTAAGGTACAAGGGGCCAAGAGGGGAGTGTGATGTAATATAGATAGAGAAGAAACTCAAAGTGGAGGCACATTATACAGCGGGAGGAAAAACAGGAGCGATAGCAGATTTGAAATACGATTGCCAAGGTGCGTACAAAGTGATAAGAGCCGGCGAAACAGAAAGCCTGCGTACGGGAATATGTTAGCTTTTCATTTTTCACCCTGGAAGCTATTAAAGCTGAAGAGGAGCTTCTGCACCACAGCGTTAGAAAAGTTGGGCGCCGGGCTGGAGGGGCGCGAGCTGTTTGGAGTTTGTCACTTAGCCGCAGCCGTTGCATCACCTCGTCAGTCCTCGAATCGTCTCGCAGCCCACAAAGGAGGTCCGTCCCGTCGTTCGCGATGGGCGCCTTTTGATCTGGGTGTTTCTTGATGTGTCGAAAGCAAAGTTTCCACACGACCTCATCCCAGCACGCCTAGCACGCCTAGCACTCCGAGGCCTCCTCAGCGCGGCTCCCGAAGGGTTCCTCCCACAAAGACTCCCGCTGCGTTGAGTTTCGGCAGCCGAGACGGAGCGGGGATGACGAACAGAGCCCAGGCCCCGGGGTCGTGGAGATGATGTAGGAGGAATCCAGACGGGGTCAGACTCGGGTCCCCTCCGCCACAGCCGTATCGACAGGCCGATGAAAGGAATGGCTCCTGCTCGTTAAATCCGTGTCCCGTTTCAAAGGGAACATGACTGCATCCTATCCTCCAGAGGAAGAGAGAGTCCTGTTGTTTCAGCTTTCTGCATGGTTTATCTCTATCGATCTCCATCTGGAGACATCTGAGCGGGGTGCATCAGGGCTCTGTATTAGGCCCCATTGATTTTTGCGTATGGCTCGTCTGCTGGGCTTCAACAGGGGCTGGCTGCTCGGCGAGGTTTGGCTGGCATCGCAACAGGCGCGTCTGCTTTTAGGACCCTGTCTGGAAAGCATGGACAGGGGGATAAATAGCCACACGACCATATAAAGGCATGAGATATAGATCTGTATATACGTTGATCTTTTTATTTTTATTCTTTGCTTACACTCATCTTTTTATTAGGCTGTTTGTTTTTAATGTGTCTGTCTTATTTTAATGATGGCAAATGAAAACATTAAAGATTACTGAAGCAATATAATTATCCTATAACCAATTAATAGCAATTAATAACCATATAAATAGGAGGCCATGTCTGCAAGACTTTAACTAATAAGAGAAAACCTATTTATTATGAATGAACTCATCATACAAAGAATTTAGCACATCTATAAATACTTTATTTATGAATTTGCAAGACTATAACTAAAATAAACCTTATAATTCCCTTAATAATTGCTAATAAATAATATTTCCATTAACATAACTAATTAGAACTAATTTTCTGGCAACATTTAAAGTCTGTAAGTATATTTATAGAACATTTATAAGCTCCTGTACAGATGTTATGTTTCTATTTATTGTTGTATTATTAATTGCCTAGTAATAATTAAGAAATTGGGAAAATGAAGTGTCACCAACATGCAGCACATGAACTATATTAATATAATATAGTAATATTTTAGTCTAACAGGGTCCTGCCGACACTGCCCATGCAAATATCTAATTTTAAGCTTCTCTTTAAACAAACCTGAAGGTTCGTTATAACCATCTGCAGCAAACACAGTGAAACAAATGACTGAGCAGAGATAACTAGACCAGTTAACCTTGTACTGCCACTGGTGTATAAACCAGCTCCTAGTCCTGCAGACTGCTTCTACACACATTAGTAAAGAGTGGGTCTCTCAGGAGCTCAGTGAACTCCAGCGTGGTACCGTGATAGGACACCACCTGTACAACAAGTCCAGTGGTGAAGTTTCCTCACTACTAAATATTCCACAGTGGACTGTCAGTGGTGTTCTAACAAAGTGGAAGTGATTGAGAACGACAGCAACTCTGCCACCAAGTGGTAGAACACGTACAATGACAGAGCGGGTCAGCGGATGCTGAGGAGCATAGTGCACAGAGGTCACCAACTTTCTACAGAGTCAATCACTACAGACCTCCAAACTTCATGTGGTCTTCAGATCAGCTCAAGAACAGAGAGTAGAGAGCTTCATGGAATGGGTCTCCATGGCCGAGCAGCTGCATCCAAGCCTGACATCACCAAGAACAATGCAGAGCGTCAGATGCAGTGGAGTAAAGCACGCCGCCACTGGACTCTAGAGCAGTGGAGACGTGTTCTCTGGAGTGACCAATCACGCTTCTCCGTCTGACAATCTGATGGTTGAGTCTGGGTTTGGCGGTTGTCAGGAGAACCGTACTGCTTTGACTGCATTGTGCAAAGTGTAAAGTGTAAAGTTTGGTGGAGGTGGGATTATGGTGTGGGGTTGTGTTTCAGGAGGTGGGCTCGGACCCTCAGTTTCAGTGAAAGGAACTCTTAATGCTTCAGCAGACCAAGAGATTCTGGACAATTTCATGTTCCCAACTTTGTGGGGACAGTTTGGGGACATTCACTAGTGTGTGTATATGTGGGTGTTTGCTGAATGAGTCTTTCTCCGGCTCGCTGCTTCTCACCTTATTCTTTCTCTGACTCTCCATTCCTGCCTCAACAGTCGCTCTTCACCTCCACTTCTCTTTATTACAGCACCTTATTCTTTCTCTGACTCACTTTACTCTCCAACTCACTTTACTCTCCAACTCACTTTACTCTCCAACTCACTTTACTCTCTGACTCACTTTACTCTCCAACTCTCTTTAATCTCCAACTCACTTTAATCTCCAACTCACTTTAATCTCCAACTCACTTTACTCTCTGACTCGGTCTGTTCCCCTGACTCACTTTATTCCCTCTCTATTCTGTTTTCGACATCGACTCTTCTTTTTCTAAGAGCACGTTATTCTTTCTCAGACTCGCCTTATTCTCCGACTCGCTTTATTCTCCGACTCTCCATTCCTGCCTCAACAGTTGCTCTTCACCTCCACTTCTCTTTATTACCGCACCTTATTCTTTCTCTGACTCTCTTTATTCTCCGACTCGCTTTATTCTCAGACTCTTTATTCTCCGACGCGCTTTATTCTCAGACTCTCTTTATTCTCCGACTCGCTTTATTCTCAGACTCTCTTTATTCTCAGACTCTCTTTATTCTCAGACTCTCTTTATTCTCAGACTCTCTTTATTCTTCGACTCGCTTTATTCTCAGACTCTCTTTATTCTTCGACGCGCTTTATTCTCAGACTCTCTTTATTCTCAGACTCTCTTTATTCTTCGACTCGCTTTATTCTCAGACTCTCTTTATTCTCCGACTCGCTTTATTCTCAGACTTTCTTTATTCTCAGACTCTCTTTATTCTCTGACTCGCTTTATTCTCCAACGCGCTTTATTCTCAGACTCTTTATTCTCCGACGCGCTTTATTCTCAGACTCGCTTTATTCTCTGACTCGCTTTATTCTCCGACGTGCTTTATTCTCAGACTCTTTATTCTCCGACGCGCTTTATTCTCAGACTCGCTTTATTCTCAGACTCGCTTTATTCTCCGACTCGCTTTATTCTCCGACGCGCTTTGTTCTCAGACTCGCTTTATTCTCAGACTCGCTTTATTCTCCGACTCTCTTTATTCTCAGACTCGCTTTATTCTCAGACTCACTTTATTCTCAGACTCTCTTTATTCTTCGACTCGCTTTATTCTCAGACTCTCTTTATTCTCCGACTCGCTTTATTCTCAGACTTTCTTTATTCTCAGACTCACTTTATTCTCAGACTTTCTTTATTCTCAGACTCTCTTTATTCTCTGACTCGCTTTATTCTCAGACTTTCTTTATTCTACGACTCACTTTATTCTCAGACTCTCTTCATTCTCAGACTCGCTTTATTCTCAGACTCTCTTTATTCTCAGACTCTCTTTATTCTTCGACTCGCTTTATTCTCAGACTCTCTTTATTCTCAGACTCTCTTTATTCTTCGACTCGCTTTATTCTCAGACTCTCTTTATTCTTCGACGCGCTTTATTCTCAGACTCTCTTTATTCTCAGACTCTCTTTATTCTTCGACGCGCTTTATTCTCAGACTCTCTTTATTCTCAGACTCTCTTTATTCTACGACTCGCTTTATTCTCCGACTCTTTATTCTCAGACTCTCTTTATTCTTCGACTCGCTTTATTCTCAGACTCTCTTTATTCTCAGACTCTCTTTATTCTTCGACTCGCTTTATTCTCAGACTCTCTTTATTCTCAGACTCTCTTTATTCTCAGACTCGCTTTATTCTCAGACTCGCTTTATTCTCAGACTCTCTTTATTCTCCGACTCGCTTTATTCTCAGACTCTCTTTATTCTTCGACTCGCTTTATTCTCAGACTCTCTTTATTCTCAGACTCTCTTTATTCTCAGACTCGCTTTATTCTCAGACTCTCTTTATTCTCAGACTCGCTTTATTCTCTGACTCGCTTTATTCTCTGACTCGCTTTATTCTCTGACTCGCTTTATTCTCCGACTCGCTTTATTCTCAGACTCGCTTTATTCTCAGACTCGCTTTATTCTCAGACTCTCTTTATTCTCCGACTCGCTTTATTCTCAGACTCACTTTATTCTCAGACTTTCTTTATTCTCAGACTCACTTTATTCTCCGACTCGCTTTATTCTCAGACTTTCTTAATTCTCAGACTCTCTTTATTCTCCGACTCGCTTTATTCTCAGACTTTCTTTATTCTCAGACTTTCTTTATTCTCAGACTCACTTTATTCTCAGACTTTCTTTATTCTCAGACTTTCTTTATTCTCAGACTCACTTTATTCTCAGACTTTCTTTATTCTCAGACTCTCTTTATTCTCCGACTCGCTTTATTCTCAGACTTTCTTTATTCTCTGACTCACTTTATTCTCAGACTTTCTTTATTCTACGACTCACTTTATTCTCAGACTCGCTTTTTTCTCAGACTTGCTTTTTTCTCTGACTCGCTTTATTCACCGACTCGCTTTATTCTCTGATTCTTTATTCTACGACTCGCTTTATTCTCAGACTCTCTTTTTTCTCCAACTCGCTTTTTTCTCCAACTCGCTTTTTTCTCTGAATCACTTTTTTCTCCAACTCACTTTTTTCTCCAATTCACTTTTTTCTCCAACTCGCTTTTTTCTCCGACTCTCTGCTTCTTGCTTCGTACCTCGCCTGTGTGTGCACCACGCTCCTGAATCTGCACAGATCTGATTGGCTGAGGAGCGTTCGGTGATCTTACAGCGCATGTGATTGGTCTGTGAGTTCACCGCACCATAAAGCCCGTATACCGTAAAGACTAGAAAAGCTCCGCCTCTTAAAATAAACACAGTCAGAATTGAATCCTCAGTAGTTTATCAGTTTGGGTCCACATTGGACAGCGTCTGGGTCCGGACTGGGACCGTGGCCCACCTATTAGTGACCGCTGCTGTAGTGTTAACTAAAGTTAACTAGTGTTTACAGGCTAGTGTATCGTTTACTTTAAAAGAAATAGAAAATATTGCCCAATATGAAGGAGTATGTGGTTTAAACAGGTTCTAAAAGACAAGCTCCCATCATTCGGTAATGAAAACTCAGTACCAGGAGCAGCAGCTCGCCGTGGCAGAAGTATCAAATCTTAATTCCGGAATACATGAAGTGTCTCACCAGGAAAACCGGGACGAGATGAAAGAAAAAAAAACGCTACAAAATGAATCTCGTACAGTTCCAGCGCCGGACTGCGAGCGGGCGGAGCGTTCACCGGTCTTTCGGACGGGCTCGTAGCCGGGCACTCAGATCAAAAGGCCCATCATGCCTCGGGCCAGACTTCAACCTTGCTGTCTTATACAAATCTCCCGCAATGTGCTACCAGATCGGTTCTCGGAGTTCCCGCCACAGCCAGCGGCTCTAATGAACACAGCGCAGAGGAAGGCTGCGGGACGCTGATGAAATTATTATAGCCGTTTGATCAGGTCAGGCCTGTCGGCTCATGCTGCCAGTTCAGGACTAATTCACAGCCAGTCATGAAAGCGGCCGCCGACACGCCGCTCGCACCGTAGAGCTCCAATTCTTCTCGGATGGACCGAGTTCTCATGTCAGTTTGAGTTACACAGTGGACACCCAGCAACAGAGCTGACCCAAATCATCAGCACGGGACTGTACAGGACAATACTTTAGGTTACTCAACATCAATAAAACCCATATAATCATCTTTCTGTGTATTTTATTTCTTCCTATAAGGAACATGGATGAGGTTTGTGTGAACTTATGTAAACCAAAACAGTCAGAATACATCTTTACATGACCATTTTCTGACCTTTCATTATCTCTTAGAATTAAAGGACCATGATGTTGCAAACCACCCACCATTAACAGCAATCCTAGATAGCAATAGAGTTTCTATTATGTATATATATATATATATATATATATATATATATATATATATATATATATATATATATATATATATATATATAATATGGTCCATTCCTGTGCAACAAGTCCAGTGGTGAAGTTTCCTCACTACTAAATATTCCACAGTGGACTGTCAGTGGTGTTATAACAAAGTGGCAGTGATTGGGAACGATAGCAACTCCGCCACCAAGTGGTAGAACACGTACAATGACAGAGCGGGTCAGCGGATGCTGAGGAGCATAGTCAAGTTTATTTGTGTAGAGCTTTTTACAACGATGTTGTCTCAAAGTAGCTTTATAGAGTTTTGAAAACAAACAGTTACAACATATATCCTCCAGTGAGCAAACCAGAGGCAACAGTGGCAAGAACACCTCCCTCAGACTGGAGGAAGAAACCTTGGGAGGAACCAGACTTACAAGTGGAGACCCGTCCTCCTCTGATCAAACAGTATTTACAGTTTAAACTAAATACCAAAGAAAAGAGTCTCTGTTTGAAATCTGGATAGCAAAGCTTTAGAAACTGCACAGGTAGAGGCAGTCTCTGACTGAGGCAGTCTCTGACTGAGGCGGTCTCTGTCTGAGGCGGTCTCTGACTGAGGCGGTCTCTGATTGAGGCAGTCTCTGACTGAGGCAGTCTTTGTCTGAGGCAGTCTCTGACTGAGTCTTTATGTAAAGTGGGCGTGAGCTGAAACAGTCCCATCCTATCTCAATGCTGGTGCATCTGGATGGTACAGTGATGTAACTGAGGGTGTAGCAGTTGAGACAGATGGACAGGAGATCTGGCTGGTGATGGTGAGGAGGAGGCCCTGATGGTCAGTCCTTCAACAGCGTTCAACAGACAGGAGGACAGTCATTACCTCTGGAAGAGTAAAGAGAGAGAGTTAGTTGGGCTCGGGGGTAAGACTGTAGAGAATATGAATTTTCAGAATTTCA
Source organism: Megaleporinus macrocephalus (assembly GCA_021613375.1). NCBI lineage: Eukaryota > Metazoa > Chordata > Actinopteri > Characiformes > Anostomidae > Megaleporinus > Megaleporinus macrocephalus. The sequence continues at coordinate 2,761,440 of CM038713.1, read as the reverse complement.
GAGTGTGGCTGGCGACTCCAGCAGATCTACCTATAACAGCCTAAACTAAAAGGAGAGAACCAGAAGGAACCATGGACATGAGACCACCCTGAGACACTGGGATCCCCCCACTCCACCGTCAACAAACCTGTGTGATCGCGTAAAGTGGTGGAACAACAGCAGCAACATCTCAGTTTACCATAAACCTCTGTGTCCATAAACCCCCAGATCTCCTGACTTTATCTAAAAGGGTGCACAGAGGTCACCAACTTTCTACAGAGTCAATCACTACAGACCTCCAAACTTCATGTGGTCTTCAGATCAGCTCAAGAGCAGAGTTTAGAGAGCTTCATGGAATGGGTCTCCATGGCCGAGCAGCTGCATCCAAGCCCTACATCAGCATCAGATACAGCAGTGTACGTCATATTAAACCCTATAGATTAAGAATGGAATCTCACTCAAGTTCATAAGGGTGTGAAGGCTGACGAGCGAATACTGTTGGCACTATAATGTATGTATGAAGAAGATATTCCTCTTTGCTGTTCATAGCTGGCTCATAAATATGAGTGTTTCTGACCTGCTGTCCTTATTTCACCCCGAATTACTTTTCATTCCCCAATCCATTCACTGCTTTTTCCCTGCTGCTTCCTCTTCCAGCCTCGTTCCTCTCTGCTACCTACTGAGTAGAACTTCAAAGAACAGTTTAAGTACTGAATAAATGGATTTCGAGGCAGCTTTAAGAACCGCTACTACAGATTCAAACTTTTTAGTGTTTTAAAGAAATTTCAGATTTTTTGTGTGTACAGGTGTTCAAAGCTGTGTTCAGTAGTCAGTTAGTGACAAAATGGAAATAGTGTGGAGTGACTCAAAATCATAGGATTTTAGTCTAATAGTTTAAAATTCTTTATCTGATCAATAAGTGTGTGTTCACCAGTAAGAACAGCAGATCTGATTAGTACAGATGTAAATAATCAGACATACAATACAAAGTAAGATGAATATGTTATTGTGAGAGAAGTAGATCAGATCTTGATTTATCTTAATGAAGTACTGAGCAGTCAAAGCAGGTATTAGATGAGAACTGATAATAATACTGGGTTGTTTAGGAGAAGCTTGGAAAGAGTTAAATAAACACACTGACGTATGAAAAAGCACACTATCTAAATACCACAGCGAGTAAATCTTATAAGCTATGTCCTTCACACATGGAGTTCAAAGTGGTTGTTGTTGTAACTTTCGGTGTTGATAACGTTTAAATTACAAGATATTTGCAAATCTGATTGCGTCAATCGATTTCGGAGACAGTTCTGGTCTTCTTTGATCTTCTACTTGAGCACCTTACCATTGGAAAAACATGCCCTTGATACTGGCTCTCTGGATTCTTGCCCTTTATCCGTGGGGGCTCTGTCTGGGGTCTCTCTACTTCCTCCTCTGGGGTGTGCACGCGGTGGCCATCGGGATGTGTGGCCTCAGGTCTTCTGAGTTCCTAATGGGCTGTAGATGGTCTGGGTCCCCTGGGTTCTTCCCTATCTGCCTCTGGATTCACGGGGGCGTGGTTGAGGTTTCTTGCCCTCATTATTGAATTAATTCCATGACAGAGGCACATACACACACTGCAGCATATAATAGAATTGTGTGGGGGTGTATATATGTATATGCATATGTATAGATATGTGAATATGTATATGTATGTGTATGTATGTATATCTATACATTTTTTCTCTTTTTTCTTTTTCTTTTTGTTTGTTTATTTAGTTGTTTATTTATTTATTAATTTTCTATTATTATTTTTTCTTTTCTTTCTTTTTGTCTTTTCTCTCTTTCTTTCTTCTTCTTTTTCTCTCCTCTTTTTCCTCTCTTTACTGCCTGTCAGGCCTGTCTAAATAAATAAATAAAATAAATAAAAATACAAACATTAACAAGAATAGGCTATAGAAATCTATAGTGCTGTTCTTGTAAAAGCAAACATGTTTGGTACATCAGTGCATTCGGATTACCTTTCTGATTGCGAAAACAAACAAACAAACAAACAAACAAAACAATAAGCAATAAGCTGCCCTATTGGATCAAGGGCCACTTCTTCAATGGGAAGGTGGTCTTGTAGCAGACCAGAGAAGACCAGAACTGTCTCAGAAATCTTAAAGATATTACAAAGATATCTGATATCTGATAATCTGATTGCATATATATATATATATATATATATATATATATATATATATATATATATATATATATATATTTGTCTATAGTTGGGAAATAAATATCAGTGTTTCTGACCTGCTGTCCTTGTTTTTCCCCAAATTACTTTTAATCCCTTAATCCATCCACTGCTTTTTCCCTGCTGCTTTCTTCCCACCGAGTTCCATCCGTCGCCGTGCTGAAGGCTTCGCCACTTTTATTTGCCACCGCGAGTGAGGTGGATGTGTCAGCTCATTCGGCAGCTTTCAGATATATTGCTAATGGAGCAGAGTGCGTTTTCCTGCTTTGGAGGGCCACTCAAACTCGAGGGGGCCGTTTCAGCGACTAATGTGAAGAACAATCACACGCGGGCTGCCAGATGCAGCACTGGAGCGCTGATTAGACAGCCACGGCTTCAGTGTACACGTTCAGCCAGCAAGAACATGGTGCTCCGGACGAAGTCCAGAAGCTAGTAATGATTTTGGAGGGTTCAGATTCATTTGTTTGGGGGTCCTCAAATTGTACCTGGTCTGTAGGAGTGATGACATATTACACGTAGGAGTGAATTTTCTATAAAGTTGATCCCAGGAGTGATGTTGTGGCGTAACTACCAGCTAAAAAAGAATGAATGCAGGTGCGCTGCAGGCTCGGCGAGCTGTAAAACAGGCTCTCCAGGGCCACATATACCTACAAGTACAGGCTGTGGCTCTGCAGCTGCAGTGACTCTGAACTGCAGCTGCTCATGCACACAACACGTAGCCCTGCCCACCAATCTTAAAGGGAATTCCAGCTGGTAACACTTGTAAGTCTTAATATGGTGTAAATGACTCTAAATTATTAGGACACGTTGTTAAAAATCACTAAAAGTATCAAATTTATTAGATTTTCTGTTAAAAATCACAAAAAGTATCAGATTTATTAGATTTTCTGTAAAATCCGCTGCACGTGGGTCTCCATTGTTGTATCTACTGACGTGATCAGCGGGTAGTGACGTCAAATGGTTGCAGTAACCGGCCGTCACGCTCGAGCACAGCTAGATAAACATGCTACTGTTCAGTCTTTACAGTTTGATCTAGAACTCAACATTTCTGACATCAGCAGTGACATCACACACCACGTTAGTGTAAATGGTGAACAGAGAGGGTGGAGGAGAGAGTGACACAGTGCTGGAGTTGTTGTGAAACTGTGTGTTGGTGTTGACGGAGAAGGAGAGTGTCTGTTAAAGGAGCTCCGCTTTCTAGCAGGAAACATTCACACTCAGTAAACAGCTAGATACACTGAACGGGAGTGTCTCTGAGCTTCACACTCCTTTATTAGTGAAGTAGTATGTTCACTACTAGGACTGGACTTTCACCTTCAGGATCCACAAACGAGGAGAAGCAGCTGACGCTAACGCTAAACGTTCTCGGGAGAGAATCCAGCGCATGTTCACGTTCACGGTTCTTCTCGTGGTTTTCCATAATCTGGAGCTTCTGGACTTCCTGTGTGGAGAAACTGTGACACTGCATTGTGTTTTAGTCTCCGCTTAAAACCAACAGCCTCCGTCAAGTCTCTCACCAGTGGTGGTCTACTGAACCACTCCAACTCATCCAGACTGAAGTGAGGAGAGCAGAGCGGGGGTCTTTGGGTAGCTGTGTTGGTCCACACGCTGCTTCACTAACTATTCTCCTTGTTTATGTTTGTGAAGCTGTTTAGACTAATATCAGTCTTCACACTGCCTTTCACTGAAACAACATCAACAACACAATGTACATGGTTTTCTTTAAGCTAGATTAGTAACTAACACTCACTCCTTCACACCACAGTCCAGTTCAGACCTGAAACCATCTGACCTCATCTACCCAGCAGGCATTGCGCATCAGTAATAATGTCTGTGTCCATATGATACATATTTAGAATAAAAGAGTTAATTTATTAATAAATCTGTTACTTTAGTGATTTTTTTACAACACGTCATAATAATTTGGTCATTACACCATATTAAGGCTTACCAGTGTTACCAGCCGGGGTTCCATTTAAAAGCTGTAGTGAAATAATAGAGCTGGTGCTCTTTGAGCTGCGTCTGTGGTCAGGAAAGTTTTCACCGTGTTGTTCTGATGGTGAACGTTCACTCGGCTCTTGTTTGAGGCTCAGGTCTCCGCCTTGCCGCCGTGTCGGCTGCTGGTGTTAAAAAAGTCTCTCTCTACAGGACGTCTGCTGAGACACCAACCCGAACGAACTCCTGGTTTTAAGACACTGACACGAAAACCAGAACAGAGCTTCAGCGTCTTCACACGTTTAGCAGGCTGGAGAATAAACAGCCAATCATAAACTAGAGTTTAGAACTCAGAGTGGCACACAGACGAGTGTGACCTCCACATTTAACCTATCAGTGCAGTAAATCAAGCACATACACACATACACACACACAATAGTGAATGCACATGCTAGGGGGCTGTATGTTGTTCCCGGCTCTGCGGTGGCGTTGTTATTCCCGGCTCTGCTGTGGTGCTGTTGTTCCCGGCTCTGCGGTGGCGTTGTTATTCCCGGCTCTGCTGTGGTGCTGTTGTTCCTGGCTCTGCGGTAGCGTTGTTATTCCCGGCTCTGCGGTGGTGCTGTTATTCCCGGCTCTGCTGTGGTGCTGTTGTTCCCGGCTCTGCGGTAGCGTTGTTGTTCCCGGCTCTGCTGTGGCGTTGTTGTTCCCGGCTCTGCGGTGGCGCTGTTGTTCCCGGCTCTGCGGTGGCGTTGTTGTTCCCGGCTCTGCGGTGGCGTTGTTGTTCCCGGCTCTGCGGTTGTGCTGTTGTTCCCGGCTCTGCGGTGGCGTTGTTGTTCCCGGCTCTGCGGTTGTGCTGTTGTTCCCGGCTCTGCGGTGGTGCTGTTGTTCCCGGCTCTGCGGTGGTGCTGTTGTTCCCGGCTCTGCGGTGGCGTTGTTGTTCCCGGCTCTGCTGTGGTGCTGTTGTTCCTGGCTCTGCGGTGGCGCTGTTGTTCCCGGCTCTGCGGTGGCGTTGTTGTTCCCGGCTCTGCGGTGGCGTTGTTGTTCCCGGCTCTGCGGTGGTGCTGTTGTTCCCGGCTCTGCGGTGGCGTTGTTGTTCCCGGCTCTGCGGTGGTGCTGTTGTTCCCGGCTCTGCGGTGGTGCTGTTGTTCCCGGCTCTGCGGTGGTGCTGTTGTTCCTGGCTCTGCGGTGGTGCTGTTGTTCCCGGCTCTGCGGTGGCGTTGTTATTCCCGGCTCTGCGGTGGTGCTGTTGTTCCCGGCTCTGCGGTAGCGTTGTTGTTCCCGGCTCTGCTGTGGTGCTGTTGTTCCTGGCTCTGCGGTGGCGCTGTTGTTCCCGGCTCTGCGGTGGCGTTGTTGTTCCCGGCTCTGCGGTGGCGTTGTTGTTCCCGGCTCTGCTGTGGTGCTGTTGTTCCCGGCTCTGCGGTGGCGTTGTTGTTCCCGGCTCTGCGGTGGCGTTGTTGTTCCCGGCTCTGCGGTGGCGTTGTTGTTCCCGGCTCTGCGGTGGCGTTGTTGTTCCCGGCTCTGCTGTGGTGCTGTTGTTCCCGGCTCTGCGGTGGTGCTGTTGTTCCCGGCTCTGCGGTGGCGTTGTTGTTCCCGGCTCTGCGGTTGTGCTGTTGTTCCCGGCTCTGCTGTGGCGCTGTTGTTCCCGGCTCTGCGGTGGCGTTGTTGTTCCTGGCTCTGCGGTGGCGTTGTTGTTCCCGGCTCTGCTGTGGTGCTGTTGTTCCCGGCTCTGCGGTGGCGTTGTTGTTCCCGGCTCTGCGGTGGTGCTGTTGTTCCCGGCTCTGCGGTGGCGTTGTTGTTCCCGGCTCTGCGGTGGCGTTGTTGTTCCTGGCTCTGCGGTGGCGTTGTTGTTCCCGGCTCTGCGGTGGCGTTGTTGTTCCCGGCTCTGCGGTGGCGTTGTTGTTCCCGGCTCTGCGGTGGCGTTGTTGTTCGCGGCTCTGCGGTGGTGCTGTTGTTCCCGGCTCTGCGGTGGCGTTGTTGTTCCCGGCTCTGCGGTGGCGTTGTTGTTCCCGGCTCTGCGGTGGCGTTGTTGTTCCTGGCTCTGCGGTGGCGCTGTTGTTCCCGGCTCTGCGGTGGCGTTGTTGTTCCTGGCTCTGCGGTGAGCGTTGTTGTTCCTGGCTCTGCGGTGAGCGTTGTTGTTCCCGGCTATGCGGTGGCGTTGTTGTTCCCGGCTCTCCGGTGGTGCTGTTGTTCCTGGCTCTGCAGTGGCGTTGTTGTTCCCGGCTCTGCGGTGGTGCTGTTGTTCCTGGCTCTGCGGTGGCGTTGTTGTTCCCGGCTCTGCAGTGGTGCTGTTGTTCCCGGCTCTGCAGTGGTGCTGTTGTTCCCGGCTCTGCGGTAGCGTTGTTGTTCCTGGCTCTGCGGTGGCGTTGTTATTCCCGGCTCTGCGGTAGCGTTGTTGTTCCCGGCTCTGCGGTGGTGCTGTTGTTCCCGGCTCTGCGGTAGCGTTGTTGTTCCTGGCTCTGCGGTAGCGTTGTTGTTCCTGGCTCTGCGGTGGCGTTGTTGTTCCTGGCTCTGCGGTGGCGTTGTTATTCCCGGCTCTGCGGTAGCGTTATTGTTCCCGGCTCTGCGGTTGTGCTGTTGTTCCCGGCTCTGCGGTGGCGTTGTTGTTCCCGGCTCTGCGGTGGCGTTGTTGTTCCCGGCTCTGCGGTGGCGTTGTTGTTCCTGGCTCTGTGGTGGCGTTGTTGTTCCCGGCTCTGCGGTAGCGTTGTTGTTCCCGGCTCTGCGGTTGTGCTGTTGTTCCCGGCTCTGCGGTGGCATTGTTGTTCCCGGCTCTGCGGTGGTGCTGTTGTTCCCGGCTCTGCGGTTGTGCTGTTGTTCCCGGCTCTGCGGTAGCGTTGTTGTTCCCGGCTCTGCGGTGGTGCTGTTGTTCCCGGCTCTGCGGTGGTGCTGTTGTTCCCGGCTCTGCGGTGGTGTTGTTGTTCCCAGCTCTGCGGTGGTGCTGTTGTTCCCGGCTCTGCGGTGGTGCTGTTGTTTCGGCTCTGCGGTGGTGCTGTTGTTTCGGCTCTGCGGTGGCGTTGTTGTTCCTGGCTCTGCGGTGGCGTTGTTGTTCCTGGCTCTGCGGTGGCGTTGTTGTTCCTGGCTCTGCGGTGGCGTTGTTGTTCCCGGCTCTGCGGTGGTGCTGTTGTCCCCGGCTCTGCGGTGGTGCTGTTGTTGCGGTGGTTGGTTGGCTCGCTGGTCCTCTCGGTGTGACCTCCTCCTAACTCCTGTTTTAGGGTAATTGCTCTCTCTCAGTCATTTCCAGCTCGGCTTTGGGCCACACAGAGAAAACTCTCAGCACAGTTTAAGGAGCGTCAGTGGAGGTGAACAGCCGGTGGTCGTTCACTCACCTTTAATTACAGAACGAAGTGTAAATGTGTAAATGTGTAAAAGTCAGCGCT
>CM038713.1:2723931-2748931 GCA_021613375.1 Megaleporinus macrocephalus | reverse complement strand
GATTACAACAGAGTATAAAAGGTTATAACAGATTACAACAGAGTATAACAGATTATAACAGATTATAACAGAGTATAACAGATTACAACAGATTATAACAGATTATAACAGAGTATAACAGAGTATAACAGATTATAACAGATTATAACAGAGTATAACAGAGTATAACAGAGTACAACAGATTACAACAGAGTATAACAGATTACAACAGAGTATAACAGAGTCAAATATCATTGGATAGAAATATCATCTTATTTGAGCCAATGTTATCTCTGATATCAGCTCATGTATGTGTGTTACGGTAACAGCAGAGATCTAACTGAGTTTCTGATCCTGAAAAATCCCACCACTCGGCCTGAAGCCCGTTTCGCTCGTTGTCTGTCTGACGCCTCGTCTTTTAGCTCGAGTTTGACTCAATTCTCTCCACATAATCAGCCCATCGTGTCCCTGCTTTTCTGGGGCGAGGCACAGATAAGGCCTCTGAAAGTTTTATGAGGACAAATCAGATTTCCATCTTGACTAAGAGCCCCTGTCATGATGTCATCAGCGAGTGCATAAGGAGGCCAGTCAGATCAGCACCTGATACCTCCAGATGGAGACATTTTAGAGGAGGAGGTTATGGTGAGAGGGTCCAACAAAAGCATCTAATTTACACGATTTAGCTCCAGTGGTCCGTCAGTCGAGGCGCGTTCGGCCAAGATAGCTTCTTTATTCGCTCCTGATGTGAAACGGCGTTCGCCTATTGGCTTTATTCACATCAGTTCCTTCGAGATTAGTGCCATCGCTTCCTTCGTCCGTCAAAGAGACCCCTTTAAAAATTCATACCCGCTGAAAATGATATTAAGCACTGATACCTCATCCGGAACCGGGTCTCGTGGGTCTTCTTCCAAAAGGCCTGCGCAAAAAATCCACTCGTCGCTATCGCAAAATATCAGGTTGTGCAGTGTTGAAGCCAGAAGCCTCCAGGAGTCAATATGCCTCTAATCAATAACTCAAGTTATAAGTGTTATTGTTTGTGCTGGAATATAGTCAACGCCTTCATTTGTGTTCATTATTAAATTGCTGGGATGTAAACTAAGTCATACAGAGTAGTTTGATGGAAAGTGCTCACAGTAGAATGGAACCAGACGTCCACCTCTAAAAGCTCCTCACAGAAAGTTCTTACAGTAGATGTTATAAATACACTGTCTGATTCTGAGACGCTGTTTATGATAGTTTAGAGAAGATCTCAGTCTAAACTCCATTCATGGTGGAGGGATACATGCAGGACGCTGTGAGATTCAAATAGTCCCCAAAGAAAACCTAGTATTTTCAGATCTTCCACATTTTACCATCAACATCCAGATAAACTCAGAAGACACGTGTAGCTTCACTGGTGGGTTTCATAGTAAATACAATGTGTAGATTTGTTTTGTAGACATGGAGACCCCTGGTTACCATCACCACCACTGTAAACACCATCACCAGCACTGTAAACATCATCACCACCACTGTAAACACCATCACCACCACTGTAAACACCATCACCACCACTGTAAACATCATCACCAACACTGTAAACATCACCACTGTAAACACCATCACCACCACTGTAAACACCATCATCACCACTGTAAACACCATCACCGCCACTGTAAACAATATCACCGCCACTGTAAACATCATCACCAACACTGTAAACATCACACTGTAAACATCACCACTGCTCACCAGCCGGGGTTCCCTTTAATAACAAGAAACACCCCATACATCCCACAATTTATCAAGGGGATCCACAAAGGTTCAGTTTGGATTTGGTCAGGGGGGTCGGGGGGCAATAGGTGGTATCAAACTAACTGTTACTAAGAATTACAATCACCATGTCAACAGCAGCTGTTTCCTCTTCTCTCTCACATCTTAGGAAAAGTTCTCAGAGAGACTCAGTACATACTTAGTAAGGACTCAGTAGGTACTCAATAGAGACTCAGCAGCTCTGTAGAGACTCAGCAGCTCAGTAGAGACTCAGTAGGTGCTCAGTAGAGACTCAGTAGGTACTCAGTAGAGACTCAGCAGCTCAGTAGAGACTCAGTAGGTACTCAGTAGAGCCTCAGTAGGTACTCAGTAGAGACTCAGCCGCTCAGTAAAGACTCAGTAGGTACTCAGTAGAGACTCAGCAGCTCAGTAGGTACTCAGTAAGTACCCAGTAGAGACTCAGCAGCTCAGTAGGTACTCAGTAGAGACTCAGTAGGTACTCAGTAGAGACTCAATAGGTACTCAGTAGAGCCTCAGCAGCTCAGTTGAGACTGAGTAGGTACTCAGTAGAGCTTCAGCAGCTCAGTAGGTACTCAGTAGAGACTCAGCAGTACAGTAGGTATTCAGTAGAGCCTCAGCAGCTTAGTTGAGACTCAGTAGGTACTCAGTAGAGACTCAGTAGGTACTCAGTAGGTACTCAGTAGAGACTCAGCAGCTCAGTAGGTACTCAGCAGAGACTCAGTAGAGACTCAGTTGAGACTCAGTAGAGGTTCAGACCCAGATGTGTAAACAAGCTGTGTCTGAATACACGAGGAAGCCACTGTGAGAATGTTTACAGGTTCTCTGATTGTTCTTTGGCTTGGACCCAGAGATGACTGCTTGCCTCAGACTTTGCCATATGTTAAAGCAATTATATTAAAAAATGATTGTGCAACACAACTCGCATTACCGGGAGCAAATAGATTCAACTCATTTTGCAGACCGCACCACTGAAAGCGATCCCAGACCACCGATTGGAGGAGGTTCAGAGGTCAGCTCTATGGACCCCTCAGAAGCAAGGAAACAGCCTTCACACATTATATAACACATAGAATTCACAGAGCGAGTGGTCCTAGGAGGCTCTACTGCAGTCCTTCTTTACTCTGGGGGTCTGTGTTATAAGTAGGGGCTGGAATTGCATATTAGATTTTACTAAGAACAAGAAGAGCCAGTCTGTGCCTTAGTGTCGTATCTATATCTGAGTAATATTTGGTGGGAAAAAAACTTAATTGGTTAAATAGAACTCCTGGGCGAAGGTACCTGCTGGTACCTGTTCTCTCTTTCACTGGGACCAGTGGGCTTAGAGGGGTTGACACTATTTAACTCAGTGGCTGTTTCTCTTTTTCCAAGGGAGAGCTGCACTTTCCACCTAAAGCCAGGGGTTACACTAGCTGCCTTTTCACCCGGACTGTAGCCCTGATTCTTAGTCTGGCTCAGTCTGTGCTGATTGGCTCTAGTCTGGAGATAGTGGGTGAGTCGGAGTGTGATTGGTACAGAATCAGATGTACTGCCTCCTAATCACATTCCAGACCAAACTAAGAATATCAAAGAAGCACATCCTAGTACGATACACTGGTCACCGACTCCAACAGCCAATGAAAGCTGGGTGTCCAAAAAAAGAACGGTGGAGGACACAGTACAGAAGCTTCAATGTAAGCTTATGTGAAGATTGTGGATCAGCAAATCCCATTATTTTACGACAGGAACCCCCCACAGAAATCTTTTCCAAACCCAGAACATAATGACTTCACCAGATGGGCTAGAAGAACCATGGAGGCAGGCCTTTAAGACTGTGCGCTTGCCTTGTCTCCAAGGTTTCCTCAGGAGTAAAGCATATACTCTGAGCTGCTCTCCCTCTTCATTTTGAAGGCAAGTAAAGAACTTACAACAACACTTACACGATTGAAGTCGAGTCAACTTTGACTAATTGCTGACGATGTCATAAATAAAACCACAGAAGATCATATATTTACCAGGCGACTCCTACTTTAACAATCTAAGACAAAGCCAGACTCCACAGTTCAGTAAAGCGTGATGCCTCTCCAACCACACATGACATTCTTACTGAGGTCTTCAGGAAAGCTGAGATAACGATGTGCAGTATTTGATCGTTGAAGCTCTGTAGATCAGTGGAGAGAGTAATGGATCCTTTCCACGAAGCTTTGGATCCGCTAGCCTACAGAAAAACCAGAGACGTGGACTGACCAGGTTCCTTACCTGTTGTCTCCTTTGAGGCGTCTATGTTATTATTTGTTTTGGGGGTCTTTTGTTTGGACCCAGAGATGACCGCTTGCCTCAGGCTTTGCCATATGTTAAAGCAGTTATATTAAAAAATGATTGTGCAACCCAACTCGCAGTGCCTGGAGCAAATAGATTCAACTCATGCCGCGGACCGCACCACTGAAAGCGATCCCAGACCACCAATTGGAGGAGGTTCAGAGGTTGACTCCATGGACCTCTTGGAAGCCAGGAAACAGCCTTCATACATTATATAACACATAGAATTCACAGAGCGAGTGGTCCTAGGAGGCTCAACTGGAGTCCTTCCTTACTCTGGGGGTCTGGGGTTATGAGTAGGGGCTGGAATTGCATATTAGATTTTACTAAGTAGGAGAAGATCCAGTCTGTGCCTTAGTGTCGTATCTATATCTGAGTAATATTTGGTGGGAAATAGAACCTTAATTGATTAAATAGAACCTGAGAAACCTGGTGATTCCATGTCTCCGGTTGTTCTGTAGATCCAAAGCTTCGTGGAAAGGACCATTGCCTGACAATAACGTTGACAAGTCCCAAATGCTGGATTACTAACATTGTAGTCACCCAAAACATCTCTGCAGATACTTATAAACCCAACCTTTTTTAGCAGGGTCCCAGGCTTCTGGTGCACTGAGGGTCCCAGCCTAGTAGAGGCAGGTATTAGTAGAATTCCATGCCCGAGGAGCAGTTGGCAGATACGACTCACCTCAGGTCAGTACGCCTGACCTAACAGATGCTGGACCATTCGAGGTCTGACCTGACTGTCTCTGTTTCAGAATATTTAGATGTGACACCTGTGGATTACTGCCAGAGCGGAAAGGCCAATTTTCCAAGCTGGTGGTCAGCGTGGACTGAGAGGACTGGCAGGAAGGTGAGGGGGAACCTAACTGACCCTGTCTGGGGGGATTTCAGAGCACATTGTGACCAGAGTTCACATGTAACAAAGTTTTGAATTCTCTCTGACTTTTCGGCAGACCAAATGGAACGAGGCTGTGGGGGCAGGCTGTTCCCTTGAAGATAGCTGGTGGTCCCTGCACAAAAGGCCCATTGAAAAGAGAGAGCGAGGCCTCCAGTGGAGTAAGTCTTCTCACTCTCTTTCTTATCTTTCTCAACTTTCTCTCCGTCTTCGTCTTCTCTCTCCCTCTCTCTGTCTGTCTCTCTCTCGGCAGAACCTCCTGTAGGCTCACAAAAAGTAGGCCAGCACAAAAGAATGAAAAACATACGAGTCGGGCTGAAAATGAGCGCCGTGGTTAAACCTCGTCGCCGCAGGTAACCCAAAATCGAGGGGATAAATCCTGAGGTAGAGCGTCTATCACCTGGCTGCTCGATGGCTGGCGCGCCGGGAAGCCCGCAGGCAGTCGGCCAGGCTCCGGTGAAACACAAGGCGTCCCGGGCTCTCCGTGGGGTTCAGCGGCTCACTCGCACACTGAGAGGCAGTTAAAGCCATTTTTGTGTCGTGTTCTGTCGCCATGATGATGTAAGAGCTGAACTAAGAGTGGACAAACTCGGAGAAACTCAAGAGTGAACAATTTTAGGAGGGAAGACCAGAATTTTAAAATATAGAAACCAAAAACAATTTAATACAATCATAACATGTGTAATATCAACATTAGAGGGTGGTGGTGAGTGATGTTTGTTTATTTGATGTTAATAACTCCTTTAGAGGGCGGTGGTGAGTGATGTTTGTTTATTTGATGTTAATAACTCCTTTAGAGGGCGGTGGTGAGTGATGTGTGTTTATTTGATGTTTGTTAATAACTCCTTTAGAGGGCGGTGGTGAGTGATGTGTGTTTATTTGATGTTTGTTAATAACTCCTTTAGAGGGCGGTGGTGAGTGATGTTTGTTTGTTTGATGTTTGTTAATAACTCCTTTAGAGGGCGGTGGTGAGTGATGTTTGTTTATTTGATGTTTGTTAATAACTCCTTTAGAGGGCGGTGGTGAGTGATGTGTGTTTATTTGATGTTTGTTAATAACTCCTTTAGAGGGCGGTGGTGAGTGATGTTTGTTTATTTGATGTTTGTTAATAACTCCTTTAGAGGGCGGTGGTGAGTGATGTTTGTTTATTTGATGTTTGTTAATAACTCCTTTAGAGGGCGGTGGTGAGTGATGTTTGTTTATTTGATGTTTGTTAATAACTCCTTTAGAGGGCGGTGGTGAGTGATGTTTGTTTATTTGATGTTTATTAATAACTCCTTTAGAGGGCGGTGGTGAGTGATATTTGTTTATTTGATGTTTGTTTATTTGATGTTTGTTTATTATGTGATAGTGAGTGATTTTTATTTGGTTTATTGTTGTGTGTACATGCTCTCAGCTGCAGGGATGCTATGAATCTGCCTTAATTGCAGTACATATGATTAATTATTTATTGTTGGAATGGGTTTAACTAATCCTAGCTTTGTTTTGTTGATGAAAAATCTTCTTGATTAGCAAGACTCAGATCTGTGTACCAGTTCAACTCGTCGGTGGCTGAGCAGATCTTTAGTTTTGTGCGTGATTTATTAATAGGCTGCTGATGGTTTGAGGTCTAATGAGTGCAGGTATGCTGCTGCAGTGCTGATGAAATGGCTCTGGAGGATTATGCTGCTGTATATCGGTGCAGGTCTCATGGCTGTGCAACCCGGGGGAAATCAAGTCACTATTGCCACAGAGACTCCAGTGTGGAGAAAGAGAGAGAGAGAGAAAGAGAGAGTGTCTGAGAGAAAGAAAGTGAGAATGACTCAAAGACTGGGTGTTGTGAGGGAGTGTGCATGGCCGTGTGTTGGCAAAGACGTTGGCAGGAAAGCTGAACTGGTTGATTGGCTGGAAAAATACATTATTGCTGCCGTTTTACTCGTTTATTTACCATCCATCACTCCAAAACCCACCAAAACATAATGCATAATTAAGCTGGCTTGTCTAGAACCAACAACAAGCAAGACCGCTGAGCCCGTACAGAAACTGTGCACTTGTGTTTTTTGGATGGATTGTTTTCATAAGGCGTTTATTCATTTTTACTTTTTTTCCTCATAGGAAACTAATGAAGTAATGCTGGGAAAATTCATAACTACCAACCACAATTATACCCCCTGGACATTACATACACATACTAGAGCATATACATACCCACCTATTAGTCACCACCTGGGATACTGTAGCCATGGCCTGGTAACCCCCTTGCAACCACTCGGAATGCTGTGACCATTGCCTGGTAACACCTTAGCAAGCACTTTGTATGCTATAGTAATGGCTTAAAAACATCTTAGCAACCACCTGGAATGCCATAACCATTACATAATAACACCATAGCAACCACCTGGAATGCCATAACTATTACCTAATAACACCATAGCAACCACCTGGAATGCCATAACTATTACCTAATAACACCATAGCAACCACCTGGAATGCCATAACCATTACCTAATAACACCATAGCAACCACCTGGAATGCCATAAACATTACCTAATAACACCAAAGCAACCACCTGGAATGCCATAACCATTACCTAATAACACCATAGCAACCACCTGGAATGCCATAGCCATTGCCTTGTAACATCTTAGCAACCACCTTGGATGCCATAACCATTACCTAATAACACCATAGCAACCACCTGGAATGCCATAACCATTACCTAATAACACCATAGCAACCACCTGGAATGCCATAGCCATTGCCTGATAACATGTTTGCAACCACCTGGAATGCCATAACCATTACCTAGTAACACCATAGCAACCACCTGGAATGCCATAGCCATTGCCTGGTAACATCTTAGCAACCACCTTGGATGCCATAGTAATGGCTTAGCAACACCATAGCAACCACCTGGAATGCCATAACTATTACCTAATAACACCATAGCAACCACCTGGAATGCCATAACCATTACCTAATAACACCATAGCAACCACCTGAAATGCCATAACCATTACCTAATAACACCATAGCAACCACCTGGAATGCCATAGCCATTGCCTGATAACATGTTTGCAACCACCTGGAATGCCATAACCATTGCCTGGTAACATCTTAGCGGCCAATTTGTATGCTATAGTAATGGCTTAAAAACATCTTAGCAACCACCTGGAATGCCATAGCCATTGCCTGCTAACATCTTTGCAACCACCTGCAACGCCATAACCATTGCCTGGTAACATCTTAGCGGCCAATTTGTATGCTATAGTAATGGCTTAAAAACACCTTAGCAACCACCTGCAACGCCATAGCCATTGCCTGGTAACATCTTAGTGGCCAATTTGTATGCTATAGTAATGGCTTAAAAACACTTTAGCAACCACCTGGAATGCCATAGCCATTGCCTGCAAACATCTTTGCAACCACCTGCAACTCCATAGCCATTGCTTGGTAACGTCTTTGCAACCACCTGCAACGCCATAGCCATTGCCTGGTAACATCTTAGTGGCCAATTTGTATGCTATAGTAATGGCTTAAAAACACTTTAGCAACCACCTGGAATGCCATAGCCATTGCTTGGTAACATCTTAGCGACCACTTTGTGTGCTATACTAATGGCTTAAAAATACCATAGCAACCACCTGGAATGCCATTACCATTGCCTGGTAACATCTTAGCAATCACATCTGATGCTACAGTAATGGCTTAAAAACACCTTAGCAACCACCTGGAATGCCATAGCCATTGCCTGGTAACATCTTTGCAACCACCTGCAACGCCATAGCCATTGCCTGGTAACATCTTAGTGGCCAATTTGTATGCTATAGTAATGGCTTAAAAACACTTTAGCAACCACCTGGAATGCCATAGCCATTGCTTGGTAACATCACAGCGACCACTTTGTGTGCTATACTAATGGCTTAAAAACACCATAGCAACCACCTGGAATGCCATTACCATTGCCTGGTAACATCTTAGCAATCACATCTGATGCTACAGTAATGGCTTAAAAACACATTTGCAACCACCGGGAATGCCATAGCAATTAATGTGCTATAGTAACAGCTTAACAACACCTTAGCAACAACCTTGGATGCTATATTAATAGCCCAACAGCACCTTAGCAACTACCAGGAATGCCATTGCCATTGCCTGGTAACATCTTAGCAACCACCTTGGATGCTATAGTAATGGCTTAGCAACACCATAGCAACCATGTATGATACCATATCCATGGCCTTGTAACACCTTACCTCTTACCTGAGATACCATAGCCATGGCCTAATGACACCTTAACATTTACCTTGAATGCCATAGCAATGGCTTAGCAACATCTTAGCAACCACCTGGGACACCATAACCGTGGCCTAATAACACCATAGCAACTATTTGGATTGCCAAAGCCATTGCCTGGCAATATCTTTGCAACCATCTTGGATGCTATAGTAAGAGCTTAACAACACCTTAGCAACCATGTATGATACCATATCCATGGCCTAGTAACACCTTACCTCTCACCTGGTCTACCATAGTCATAGCTGGGGATGCTGTAACAATGGCCTAGGAATATCTTAGTGATGACCTGAGACACCATAGCCATAGACATTGCCTAACGACACCTTACCAACCACCTGGGATTCCATAGCCATGACATAGCAACATCTTAGCAATCACCTGGAAAATTATATCCATAGTCTAGTAACACCTTAGCAACCATCTGAGATCCCACCGCCATGGCCTAGTAACACCCTAGCAACCACCTGAGATACTATAGTAATGACTTGAAAGCTTTAAGAGCTGCTTATCTGATGTAGACAGTGATGGTGATCTCCCAGGTGCCCCAGGTGGTTGTTAGGAGTTTTCAGAGAGAGATGCTGAAATATGAAGAACTACTGGGCGGCTGCTTCAGCTACACTACTTTGTGTGAACAGTTCTGAAGGTTTAAGCTGAGGGTACAATGCACAGCGTGTACTGGCCGTCTGGAACAAGATGTTCTGTGTTCTGGTTTTAAGCCTAAAAATAAAATTATTCTGGTCTTCTCAGAACTTCAGGAATAAAGGCAAATACTCGAGCTGCTCGAGAGGTGTGAGCGATGATGAAGCTGCACATCAGCCAGAACTCCCTGATATCTGCAGCACTGACTGTGACATACATCACCTTCTGTTTCCTCTAAACACTCCATCTTTACCCAAACCAGGAGAGAACGCTGCAGGCCATCCAATTATTTGAAGAGAAATTTTGATGATGGTGCTGATGCAGCTGTCAGAGGATGAAAAAGGAGAGTGATGGACGCGTGTGGGCTGAAAGTGGAAGGAATCAATCTCAAAATCAGTTTCCTGCTGTCCTGCTGCTTGTTATATTAAATGAGAACACTTATCATAACTCATATTCCATACAATGCAGAGCACATTTCCATGCCTTTCCTGGCTTCCACTCACTGGCCACTTTATTAGAAACACCCACATTTTACATCCTCTAACTGGCCACTTTAATAGAAACACATACCTTGTACTTCCACTAATTGGCCACTTTATTAGAAACATTCACCTTGTGCTTCCACTAACTGGCCACTTTATTAGAAACACCCACATTTTACATCCTCTAACTGGTCACTTTAATAGAAACACATACCTTGAACTTCCACTAACTGGCCACTTTATTAGAAACATCCACCTTGTGCTTCCACTAACTGGCGACTTTATTAGAAACACCTACCTTGTGCTTCCACTCACTGGCCACTTTAATAGAAATACCTATCTTGTGCTTTCACTAACTGGTCACTTTAATAGAAACACATACCTTGTACATCCACTAACTGGCCACTTTATTAGAAACACCTACCTTGTGCTTCCACTCACTGGCCACTTTATTAGAAATACCTATCTTGTGCTTTCACTAACTGGCCACTTTATTAGAAACACCCACCTTGTACTTCCACTAACTGGCCACTTTATTAGAAACACACACCTTGTACTTCCACAAACTGACCAATTTATTAGAAACACCCACCTTGTACTTCCACTTACTGGCCACTTTATTGAAAACACCCACCTTGTACTTCCACTAACTGGCCACTTTATTAGAAACACCCACCTTGTACTTCCACTAACTGGCCACTTTTTTAGAAACATCCACCTTGTGCTTCCACTCACTGGCCACTTTATTAGAAATGCCCACCTTGTGCTTCCACTAACTGGCCACTTTATTAGAAACACCCACCTTGTACTTCCACTAACTGGCCACTTTATTAGAAACACACACCTTGTACTTCCACAAACTGACCACTTTATTAGAAACACCCACCTTGTACTTCCACTTACTGGCCACTTTATTAGAAACACCCACCTTGTACTTCCACTAACTGGCCAATTTATTAGAGACACATACCTTGTGCTTCCACTAACTGGCCACTTTATTAGAAACACCCACATTTTACACCCTCTAACTGGTTACTTTATTAGAAACACACACCTTGTGCTTCCTCTAACTGGCCACTTTAAAAGAAACACCAACCTTGTACTTCCACTAACTAGATACTTTATTAGAAATGCCCACCTTGTGCTTCCACTAACTGGCCACTTTATTAGAAACATATACCTTATACTTTCACTAAATGGCCACTTTATTAGAAACACCCACCTTGTACCTCCACTAAGATGTGTATACACTGATGGTGAACCCAGGTAGGAACTATTGGTCATTGAGAATCTTCTGAGGAAGTCTTTCTGTCGTCTGCTGTTTCTCCACTGATTGATCTTCCAGAAAGACCAGCTGATTTGAGGCGGTGAAGCTCAGCGGGACATGATTCCTACAATCTAATTTGATAGTGCAGCTAACCTGGTGGGTGGCTCAGCCCAGCTGATCAGTTTAACCTAATTAATTAGTTTGGCAGCGGCGCAGTCCTCGGCGTGTACGCACTGAAATGAAGATTAAATGGAGTAAGACTCTCTTCACAGTCAGAGACCAAAACAAATAAGCTCTGAGAAGACAGAGTGAAATCACCTCTGACCTTGTTGTCTTGAGCTCAGCGGAAGCCAAAGAGGTACACTATATGGACAAAAGTATTTGGACACATTTTAATCATTAATTTCAGGTCTTTCATTCAGTTCTATTACACACAGGTGTATATAACCAAGTAGCTAACCCTGCAGTCTGTCTTTACACACATTAGTGAAAGAGTGTGAGGTTCTAAAGAGCTACTCAACTCCAGCGTGGTCTGTAACAGGATCCACCATAACAACAAGTCAGTAAGTGAAATTTTTGTCCCGCCTAGAGTTTCACCATCAGCTGTGAGAGTTTGATTGAACAGTGGAAGCGTTTAGGAATAACTCAGTTAGAAAGTGTCAGAACAGGTAAAGTTACAGAGCGGGGACTCCGAGTGCTGAGCTTAGTGTGTAAACGTCTCCAACACTCTGCTGACCAATCACTGCAGAGTTCGAACCTCCTCTGGCTTCAACATCAGCACCAACATTGTGGAGCTTCACGTCCGAGCAGCTGCACATCACCAAGCCTCACATCACCGAGCACAATGCAGAGCGTCGGATGGAGTAAAGCTCCGTCTCTGGACTCTGGAGCAGCAGTGGACACGTGTTCTGTGGAGTGACCAATCACGCTTCTCTATCTGCTCAGTCTGATGGATGAGTCTGGGTTTGGAGAACACCAGGAGAACGTTACCTGCCCGACTGCACTGTGACTGTAAAGTTTGGTGGAGGAGAGATGATTATGATGATGATGCTATGGGGGTGTTTTTCATTTCCAGTGAAGGGAAGTCTTAAAGCTTCAGCAGAGCAGAAGATTTTGAAAATGATGCTTCCAGCTTTGTGGGAACAGTTTGGGGAAGAACCTTCTCTGTTCCAGCCTGACTGTCCCAGTGCAGGTCCATACAGGCTGGTTTGGTGAGTTTTGGTGTGGAAGAACTTGAGTCCTCACTTGAGTCCTGACATGGTCTTGTGAATAGTTGATAAGTGAGCAGAGCTGCGACTGTACAGATGGACAGAGGGCTCCATTCCTCAAATGTCTTCAAATTGATCAAAGGGGTTAATCTTTGCTGTGGAAATAGTTGGACTATGAAGCCTGGACCATGAACCAATCCAATCAAAAAGCTATAAACAAGCCCAAATCAGACAATCAGACCAGGTCAGAGCTGATATTTTGAAAACTGTGGGACGAGTTACGCAGCAAAGATCTGCCAGAAAACAAAAAACAAATAACAATATATAGTCACTTTGTTACTAGGTGTTTGCTAGGGTGTCCCAGTTGGTTGATAGGGTGTTGCTAGGCGGTTGCTTGGGTATCTGTGCTGGTTGCTATGGTGTTACTAGGAGGTTGCAAGGGTGTTGCTTTGCGGTTGCTAGGGTGCTGTAAGGTGGTTGCTCGGTAATTGCTAGGGCATCCCAGCTTGTTGCTATGTTGTTGCTAGGTGGTTTTTTGGGTGTTAATAGGTGGTTCCTGGGCAGTTGCTAGAATGTTACTAGGGTGTCCCAGCGGGTTGCTATGCTGTTGCAAGATGGTTGTTAGGGTAATAATATGCGGTTGCTAGGATATCCCAGCTCATTGCTAGGGTGTTGCTAGGCGGAGGCTAGGGTGTTGCTAGGTGGTTGCTAGAGTATCCCAGTTGGTTGCTATGGTGCTGCTAGGCAGTTGCTAGAGTATACCAGTTAGATACACTACAGCCTCCAAACTGCCTTTACTCACTCAGGACAGACCCTCTAACCCTAACTCTAATCCACAGATATGCCGACCCACGCTCATCTGTTTGTCGTTTATGTGCAACCATCCTTCGTTTTCTTCAGGAGATACACCTCTCTGGCTAAAATCAACTTTTTCATTCCTACAAATTTCATTCTTTCCAATTAGCATCACACGGCTCCTCACCTGTTGTCTTTTCTGAGGTGTCCATGCTATCAGTGTCTTTATCACATGATCAGCAGCTAGTCTGTTCAACCCCAAACACCTACTAACAGCACTGGTCTTCCTCAAAAATCACCACCTACTTTATTATTACATTTTTTGCATCTCTATTAATATTGTTGTCAGTCAAATGAACACTTGCTGCCTAAATAAATATCTTTTTTAATATAACAGCCTGAAACTATCACCCAGGCCTGTGTGTGGATGATGGAGTTGTCCAGAGTGGATGTATTAATCTGATAGAGTTCGAGGTCAAAGCTAAAACATCTTGAGGAGCAGTGAACAGAAGTGAAGGCGAGTCTGTAGGACGGTGTATAAAAGCTATAAATAAAGCAGCGGGGCGTGTACTGTATGTTTGAAAAGATGAAAGATTAATGTGGCACAAAAGGTCATAGCAAAGATCAGCGAGTGGTGAAACTCTTCTAACCCACAGGCGACTAATGCTGCGGTTCTGTATATGTACTGTATTTCAGTGTAGTTACATGATTAATACAGAGTTACCAGCAAAATTCATTGCATTTACATTCAATTTGCATTAAATCTATGGACACATTGACTCTACATAGAACTATAACCCAAGCTTCAACGGTTCCTCAGATAGAAAATGTGTCAGGTATGGTTCTACGTAGCACCAAAAAGAGGTAAGGCCTTTCCTGAAGAACTCTTAATAACATTTTCTATGAATATCATGTCTAGAAACGCATGTAATAACACATTTACAAGTAACTATAAACAAGACTGTAAATATAATTGAAAATGAGTTACATCGTATAGCCACTGTGTATGCTGTATGAAGCATTATAACATGTATTTGTACAATCAATTAATCAATGAATTGTTAATGTAATGCATAATAAACAGTGTTAATAACATGTGATATAGTCAGTGCCAAAGAAGTGAAAGGGCTTGAGACCTGATTAATGAGATGCCAATCCAGAACAAGCTGTCCAGCTCGGAGTTATAAACACAGCCCACTTACTTACTAGTCCACATCACATTACATCATTACAAGTACCCATCAGTACCCACCAATTTGCTCACTCACTGGTTATAGCGCTCTATTGGATTTGTAGTGTTACGTTAGCACAAGATATATAGTATAAACTCAGACACTTGAAGCTTGTAATCTGCTTTACTGTATACGTTTCAGTGCTTCAGTAATTTTCTTAAGTACATTTTCAACCTTAAGCCTCATTAATAATATTAATATTGCATTATAATATAATAAATTCTATCACAAGCTTTTTTAATGGTTTATAAACGCATATTGTGCATTGTGTTGGCAAGTCATTATGTATAATAAGCTTGACTGTACAGTGTAATCCATTTCGGTGTTATGTGTAGTCATTAAGATGCTTTATGAATGTATTATAATGTGGTATGAATGTGTTCATAGGCTCTTATAGACGTGATATTCATTGAAAGTGTTACCAAACCATTGTTTAGTTTATATATGCAGTAATTACAATGCAGTGACATGATTTTGTTGTTTTTACTTATTAGTACTTTTTTTTTACTTATCAGTTTTGAGTTTGACACCAAATAAATGTTAAAAAATGTCTATTTTTATAGCCATTTCTAAACATTTATAACCATTCATTTATAGTCACATTTATTATGCTGTGTGAAGCCTTATTCATTGTTATAAATGTGTTTATACATGCTTGTGGACATAATATTCATAGAAAGTATTATTAATGGTTCCAGAAAAGGAATGGTAATGTAATGCATTATGAACTGGGTTAATAACATGTTATATTGTTAGTATCAAAGAAGTAAAATGAGGCAATTAAGTCTATTCATGCCATGTTCAATATTTAAAATAAACACAATCCACTTTCTTTAAACACATCTATCCCTTTATAGAGGGTGAGTCATCTTGAAAGCTGCCATATTGGATCAAGGGCAAGTTTTTCCAATGGGAAGGTGGTCTTGTAGCAGATCAAAGAAGCGTGCTGTTCCTGGTGCTGGAGATGTTGTTCAGTGTGGTTGTTGTTGTAACTTTCTGTGTTGATATCGTTTGAACCACAAGAGATATTACAAATCTGATTGCATCAATCAATTTCTGAGACAGGTCTGGTCTTCTTTGATCTGCTACACGACCACCTTCCCATTGGAGAAACTTGCCTTTGGTGTAATATGGGGGCTTTCAATCTAGGGTATTCAGATGCATCACTTTGCCTTTCTCACACTGTATTTTAGTACTGCATACTTTACTACTGCATATTATTTTTTTTGCCATTACGATGCCTTATAAATGCATTATAATGTGATATGTACGTGTTCCTAGATTCTTATAGACCTGGCATTACCTAATTTTACCTTTTTGTTTGTTTAGGATTGTAGTTATTACAATGTAATGACATATTTCTGTTATTTAATAATTATGTATTAATATTAGGTAGGTGTAAGAGTGCACATTTAACTTTTTTGTTTGATTTTTAATAACAAAACCGATATAATAAAGTATAAAACGACTGTACACACAACAACTTTACATCAAATTCAGAACATAATAAAATATCTATTGTTTACGGACAGACTGAAAGTATAGAATCTGAACCTTACATGTGATTTCTCTGCCTGAGCTACATCACAGACACAGACATGACAGTGTGTTTTTGTTAACACTAGTGAGAACAGTGACTCCTACAGGTTGGAAAGCAGAGTTTTGTGCACAGGAAGCAATTGTCTCATTTTGTTTACAGCTGACAAATTTATTATTATTATTATTATTATTATTATTATTATTATTATTATTATTATTATTATTATTATTATTACTGCATCTTCAGTTCAGCACCAGAGACAGCTCACTGAACATGTTGTTCAATGTGGTTGTTGTTGTAACTTTCTGTGTTGGTAATGTTTGAATTACAAGAGATATTACAAATCTGATTACATCAATCAATTTCTGATACAGTTCTGGTCTTCTTTGATCTGCTACATGACCACCTTCCCATTGGAGAAACTTACTCTTGATTCAATATGGCGGCTTTCAAAAAGGTGGCCACGTTCGGGACATAACCTAAAAGATAGACCCCCTCACCCGTTACTTGCTGGGGTATTTAGATACATCATTTTACCTTTCTTACACTGTATTTTAGTACATACTTTAGTACTGCATACTTTTTCTAGCCATCAAGATGCCTTATAAACGTATTATAATGTGCCATGTATGTGTTCCTAGGTTCTTATAGACCTGGTATACCATGAAAGCCGCCATATTGGATCAAGGGCAAGTTTCCCCAATGGAAAGGTGGTCATGTAGCAGATCAAAGAAGACCAGAAATGTCTCAGAAGTGTCTGTTTTGACACTTTACTGGACATCTTATGTCAGCACTCATAGACACTTTACTGGACATCCTGTACATTTGCACTCCTGGACACTATTTAAACACTATTTAACTTTTACTTAAATACAATCTTTGAACATTTATTTATTTTTGAATAAATATCCCAGTACTGTTATGTATCTGCTGATACCCGTTTTTCTCTCTTACACATTACCGCATTTATTACTGCTCTACCTTTTTACTTTCAGTCAGGGTGTATAGTCTGTATTCATATGTTCTTGTATATATTCTTTTTTACTATTGGAATTGATTATTCTTTATATATCTTATTGTTTTTTTTGTACTGTGTTTTGTACTTTGTTTTTGTTCTGTCTATCAGAAAACATGGTATTACCTAGTACCTATTTGTTTGTTTGGGATTGTAGTTTAAAATTTAAATTATGTATTAATATGATATAAGTTTCTGTCTGCATGTTTTACCTTTTTGTTTTGGTTTTAATATAAAAACAGATCTGTAATAGACAAAGTATAAAAAGACATTACACATAACAAATTCACATCAAATTCACAACATAAACATCTTTATTATTTGCAGACAGACTGAACCATTTCTCGTCTAGAGCTACAACACAGACACGTTTATATACAATGACAGTGTGTTTATGTTAGCGCTGGTGAGAACCGTGACTCCTACAGGTTGGAAAACAGAGCTTTGTGCACTGAAAGCGTTCAGCCCTCCCGCTGCCCACCGCCTCCTCTCGCTCCGCTTTAATCATTTTAATGGACAATTCCGGGATTGCGGTGAATCTGGCGGTCTTTGATGAGATGGGCTTTCTGCCTCGTATACCTGTAATGGTGTTTTACAGCCGCAGTATTGGCTCCCTCCGAGCGGGGGGCTCTGTTTTTCTTTACCTCCCTCCAGGCTGCCTTAAAAAACTACTGTCATTGTTCAGGTGTGACAAATATGTGTGCCAAAGCATGAACGTATGCATATGACCTGCACGGCAAACCACATGACGTAGGTTGTGACTGCGGCGGTGCCCTTGTGGGCGACACTGGAGCACGTTCACGGCTTCTGGGCAGCAGATGCGCTGCATATGAATGTGCTTGAGGACCTACTGCTCGCATTATTTCTCAACACAGGTCACCTTTCAGTGTTTATTAATAACTACTGGCCGGTGATGGAGGAACTACAATAGCAGCTAGAAAGGAAAAGGAAGCGTTGGCTTGAAAATGAGTTTATAACTGCCTGACGGGTGTGCAGTAAATCTGTGGCGCCTTTAATGTAGTGCTACCTTAGATCTATTTGCTATGTTAAATTCTCTGCCCCCTTAAAATGTCTGCTGCCTTAAATGTTCTGCTACCATAATTATAATAATTTCACTGCCACCTTAAATTCATAGGTACCTTAATTCTCCTTAAATAGATAGCTTAAATTCTAGATGCCTTAAATCCAGTACAACCGTAACCCACTACCACCCTAAATCCACTCTCACCTTTTGTTCAGTGCAGCCTGAAATCTCATGCCACCTTAATTTCACTGCAACCTTAAACCCACTTCCATCTTAAATACGCTTTAAACTTATATCCAAGTATAACAGAGTTCACTGTGTTCAGCAATAAACAACAAACATCCACTGATCAGCCATAACATTAACTCCACCTCCTCCTATCTCCACTCACTGTCCACTGTATCAGCTCCACTGACCATACAGGACCTCCACTCACTGTCCACTGTATCAGCTCCACTGACCATACAGGACCTACACTCACTGTCCACTGTATCAGCTCCACTGACCATACAGGACCTCCACTCACTGTCCACTGTATCAGCTCCACTGACCATACAGGACCTCCACTCACTGTCCACTGTATCAGCTCCACTGACCATACAGGAGCTCCACTCACTGTCCACTGTATCAGCTCCACTGACCATACAGGACCTACACTCACTGTCCACTGTATCAGCTCCACTGACCATACAGGACCTCCACTCACTGTCCACTGTATCAGCTCCACTGACCATACAGGAGCTACACTTACAGACTGTAGTTCATCTGATTCTCTGTATACTTTATTACTCTGTTCTTTAATGATCGGGACCCCCACAGGACCACCACAGAGCAGATACTAGGGGTGGTGGGTCATTCTCAGCACTGCAGTGACACTGACATAGTGGTGGTGGGTTAGTGTGTGTTGTGCTGGTGTGAGTGGATCAGACACAGCAGTGCTGCTGGAGTGTTTAAACACTGTGTCCACTCACTGTCCACTCTATTAGACACTCCTACTACTTGCTGGTCCACCTTGTAAAATATTCTGGTTCCATTGACAAGTTGAAAGTAAACTAAATTACATTGAAAGTAAACTAAGTTTTTGGTCTCTCCTGTGAAGTTGCAATTTTATATATATATATATAGTCACTGTCCAATGCAAAACAACTAATTGCAACTTCTCCAAAATTGCAACTTCACAGGAGAGAACAAAAACATACTTTACTTTCAATGTAAGTCAAGGTAACCAGTATATTTTCCAAGTTTTTTGGAGCACTTCTATTGGTCCATTCATTTTCAGACAATGTAAATGACCATTGGTGTGTTTAAATAATGTAGAAAACTCAAAATTGAGAAAAATTGAGATATTTGTTTTAGATATATGTTTTTTCATTGGACATATATGGGTATATGGGTATATTTATATATATATAGTAAACAATTTATACGAATTATACTACTATAATCAGCCGTCAAAAATAATAACAGTAATATATTTGATTTCATGTGTCTAACTAGACGCTTTGTTTACAACATTCCCAATTTTGTGAAATGATCAGCTTCCAGCTGCAAACCAGTTTTCTGGTCTTGCGTGTGTATAAATGTAAATCAGCGTGTGATGTACTTTCTGAGCAGCTTTTAAAAATGCAAAACACCAGAACAGCCTGTACATCTGAGTGTATGTAATAATATACGGCACATCAAACAGCAAACACGCGTCACGTCACATGAAATCCAGCCGGAGAAGCCAGAGACGAAGTGCCGGAGATCAGAGGGAGATTACGTCCAGCCTCCGAGACGGTCTTGACGAATTTTCCGAGAAAGTAATTGAAGCGCGTGTGTAAATAGCCACGGTGATAAATACCCTTTCCCGAGCGTGAGTGCTGCTTATTAGCGGAAACTCGCTGAATAGAGATGCGGCGCGCTCAGGCTGCAGCGTTTGATGAATGCGCCCTGCTTTCTGATAGATTTCCATAATAAATACGGAGATGTTACATCAGCTCTTCAGCAGTTTTATGCTTTGCCTCAACTTTCCGAGGATGCTGGAGAAACTGAGTACAGATGAGATGAAATAACCACGGCGACACGGTGGAGTAGCGGAAAGCGCTGTCGCCTCACAGCAAGACGAGCCGGGTTCAACTCCCAGTCCACAAGGGCTTAGAGTTAGTGTGGATGGAAGTAACATGTCCCAACAATGTCCAGCGATTATTGAACTGTCCCCACCAATAATTTGATCCCCTCCAAAAAAAGCCCCCGATCTGTCAATGACTCAATAACCCATCACAGTAAATAGTCTATCTGATATTTTAGAGAATTAATGTCAATAACAAACTGGATCAAAGATAATCAGCTCATACTAAACATTTAAAAACTTTTATAATTGGGTTGTACGGAATCAGACTCGAGAGGAGACATGCGATCCATGTGCAAGGCTTTTAATACGATTGAGCAAAAGTCAATGAAGAGTCCAGCAAGAGAGTCCAAGGGCTGGTAGCAGGAGAGCCAGCACTAGCCACCGGCTAACCCAGGAGGCAGGCTGGATGGAGATACTGGATTGCCGGTGTAGATGAAGATATCCTCTCGCTTCTCCTGCTTGGGTCCAATGGTCCTGGGGAACCAGAGCAGCACTCGTGTTCCTCTGTGAGGACAGTGGGGACAGTTCAGAGCAGCACGCCGTTTGGCGACTTTCAATGGACTACGCAGTTGGAACTGAAAGTGTCTCAGAGAGGACCGGCCGAGCTGAAGACAGTGTTACTGAAACCAGCGATACTGAGATCAACGCCTGGGTGGGACAAATCTACCTGTTCCTGATATAGGGTGGGACAAGTCCTAGACAGGGACTGACATAAAGAAAATAAAAACAAAATTTAATCATTATAAATTAAAACCACTGAGAAGAAAGTAGCTAATAACACTAAACAGAAATTAAAAAATACAGGGGAACATAAAAGTAGAAATAATAATAATAATAAAAATTAAGATTTAATTACTATACATTAAGATAAAAAGAGGATAGATATAAATAATAAATAATTTAAAAAGTAAAAAGTAAAAAAATAGAAAAACAAGATATAATAATAATAATAATAATAATAATAATAATAATAATAATAATAATAATAATAAAATAATAATATGTAATAATATGAATAATAAAATAACAATAAAATAAAAATAAATAAAATACAGAACTATTAAATTAAATAAAATAATACAATAAATAAAATAAAGAAAATAATAAAGAAAAATAAGACAAGATGGTCTGGTTGGTCTCCTACTTCTCCTTTTCATTCATACCATCTGCTACACCCTCTACTGCATCACTGAGTCATCCAGATGTAGCAGCATTGAGATAAGATGGGACTGTTTTCAGCCTCACTCCCACTTTCAGACAGAAGGTTCTATTTTTTAATGTATCTTATTAAGCTGTAAATACTGTGTGACCAGAGGAGGACGGGTCTTCCCCTCTTGGTTCCAATACCAATTTGAGTATTGGTATCTCTGAGTGGTTCTTCTTCATGCTTTTAGAGAGGTTCTCCATTTGAGTATTGGTATCTCTGAGTGGTTCTTCTTCATGCTTTTAGAGAGGTTCTCATTTTGAGTATTGGTATCTCTGAGGGGTTCTTCTTCATGCTTTTAGAGAGGTTCTCATTTTGAGTATTGGTATCTCTGAGTGGTTCTTCCTCATGCTTTTAGAGAAATTCTCATTTTGAGTCTTGGTTCTTCTGAATGGTTATTCCTCATGCTTTTAGGGAGATTCTCATTTTGAGTCTTAGTTCCTCTGAATGGTTCTTCCTCATGCTTTTAGAGAGGTTCTCATTTTGAGTCTTGGTTCCTCTGAATGGTTCTTCCTCATGCTTTTTTGAAAGGTTCTCATTTTGAGTCTTGGTTCCTGGATGGATGAAATAAACACTAACAGGAATTAAGCTGCATTGCTACAATAGAGTACAGCAGCATTACTGTCTTTAACTCGTTATTAACCTGAGCTCAGCTCAGTCTTCAGCACTGCACGTCTCTGACTAGCTTCTCCTCCGCGGCGCCGTGTTGGAACGACACGGAGCAGAAAGCGTGAGTGCTTCCTGCTCTTGACTGAAGTGTAAATGATTTCCTGTCCTGGCCCGCTTTAGAGTGGTCCTAATTACGGTCCTGAATTACCTTCCTAATGGCAAATATTCAGCACCCCGTGGACATGCCTCTCCGCCCGAGTGCGTCTCCGTATTAAATATCAGTTCAGAAATTCAGCTCCACTTCAGGAAGAAGACAAAACTATAGAGGAGACATCAGAGAGCGGAGCTGCTGTGACCTCCAGGCTGTGTTTTAGAACTACAGCCGTATATAAAGAGTAAGATGCAACAGTAGGTTTAATCGTTTCTTTTATTTAAACACGTGATATCAGTGGAACAAACAGTGAATCTAATTAAACTACAGTAACAACTGAATTCCAGAATTAAGTATTTAGGAATGCTCTGTTGGGGTTACAGAAGGTTCAGTTCTGAATGACTGTTTATTTGGTGTCTGAGGGTTAAAGTGTGTAATGTTTTGCTGTAAGTTTTATGTAAGTTGTATGTAAGTTGTATGTTAGTTGTATGTAAGTTGTATGTATGTTGTATGTATGTTGCATGTAAGTTGTATGTATACAGTAAAAGTGGACGTTATTGCGGCTCTTCGTTCTGTTTCTGAGGTTTGATCTTCTGGAGCTGCATAGATCAAAGGCAGTAACAGTTTACCTGAACAAGATATTCCAGGTGGTTGCTAGGATGTTTCTAGGTAAGTGTAACCATACTCCAGGTGGTTGTCTGGGTGTTACTAGGTTGTTGCTAGATGGTTGGCTTCGCATACATGGATGGCTGCTTGGGCATGATAGCTGGTTGGTATGGTATTCCTAGTGCTGGGCAGTTGCTAAGGTGTTGCTAAGTGAATCCAAAGTGGTTGCTAGGATGTTGCTAAGCACTCCCGGTGGTTGCTATGGTATCCAATATAGTAAGCGGTTGGTGTGGTACCACAGGTGGTTGGTATGGTGGTTGCTATGGTGTTCCAAGTGGTTGCAAGTTGGTTGTTTTAGTATATCAGTTGGTGGCTGGTAGTTGCTATGGTATTCCTGGCGTTTGCTAGGTGGCTGCCATGGTGTTCTAGGTGGTTGCTTGGTGGTTGCTATGATATTCCAGGGGTTTGCTAGGTTGTTGCTAGGTTATCCTAGATGGCTGTTATAATATCCCCGGTGGGTGCTGGTGGTAGTTATGGTATCCTAGGTGATTGCTAGAGGTCGCTATGATGTCCCAGGTGGTTTTTATGGTGTTGCTATGGCATCCCTGGTGGTTGTTGGTGGATGCTATGGTGTCACAGGTGGTTGCTATGTTGTTGCTAAGGTGTCACAGTTGTTTGCGGGGTTGTTGTTATGGCATCTCAGATGGTAGGTGTTTGCTATAGCATTCCAGGTGGTTGTTGGTGGTTGCTATGGTAATGGTAAAAACCTTTGCCTCCTGTTCATTTCTATATGTCACACCTTCCTCCATCTTCATAACACTGACTTCTTTCCGAACGTGCCCTGTGAGATCAAGTGACTTCACATCACTATCCAATCACTGGCCTTCCTTCCGATCAGCTTCTCCTGAGTATTAACCAGCAACATCAGCGCCATCATAATAAGTCTGACCTTTCACTCGGTCCCTGTTCGACGTGTCACCACTGTTTACTCTTGTGCGAGTGTTTCTCTCTGATTACTCTCCGTGTGTTTTCACTCTGCTGGTTGTTTGATCTTGTTTTTTTTGGGATTTTGTTTGGCCTTGACCTCCGTCTGGCTCTGGATTATCTCCTTTTGATGTCTCTCTCATGGGTTTACTGGCTCTCTGGGGATTTGACCCTAACTTGTTTCTGCTTTATGAGTTTGGAATATTAGTGTAATATTAAAACCTTAATATTTTGATATTTTGAGTGTCTGGGCTGTTTGGTAATGTCAAGCTATGTAAATACTGTCATTTTACCAATGATCACACTCAAACCACACAGAAAACTATAGATATCTTGAACGTTTCGGGACAATTTTGCCAATAAAATTAAAATTATACGTTTAATGTTTACTTGGTAGATTCAAACAAGTTGACCCTTAAAGGGAACCCCGGCTGGTAACACTTGTAAGTCTTAATATGGAGTAAATGACTCAAAATTATTAGATTTATTAGATTTTCTGTAAAATCCGCTGCACGTGGGTCTCCATTGTTGTATCTACTGACGTGATCAGCGGGTAGTGACGTCAAATGGTTGCAGTAACCGGCCGTCACGCTTGAGCACAGCTAGCTACTAAACATGCTACTGTTCAGTCTTTACAGTTTGAGCTAGAACTCAACATTTCTGACATCAGCGGTGACATCACACACCACGTTAGTGTAAATGGTGAACAGAGAGGGTGGAGGAGAGAGTGACACGGTGCTGGAGTTGTTGTGAAACTGTGTGTCGGTGTTGACGGAGAAGGAGAGTGTCTGTTAAAGGAGCTCCGCTTTCTAGCAGGAAACATTCACACTCAGTAAACAGCTAGATACACTGAACGGGAGTGTCTCTGAGCTTCACACTCCTTTATTAGTGAAGTAGTATGTTCACTACT
>CM038713.1:2674700-2722931 GCA_021613375.1 Megaleporinus macrocephalus | reverse complement strand
GCAAAAAATCCACTCGTCGCTATCGCAAAATATCAGGTTGTGCAGTGTTGAAGCCAGAAGCCTCCTGGAGTCAATATGCCTCTAATCAATAACTCAAGTTATAAGTGTTATTGTTTGTGCTGGAATATAGTCAACGCCTTCATTTGTGTTCATTATTAAATTGCTGGGATGTAAACTAAGTCATACAGAGTAGTTTGATGGAAAGTGCTCACAGTAGAATGGAACCAGACGTCCACCTCTAAAAGCTCCTCACAGAAAGTTCTTACAGTAGATGTTATAAATACACTGTCTGATTCTGAGACGCTGTTTATGATAGTTTAGAGAAGATCTCAGTCTTAAACTCCATTCATGGTGGAGGGGATACATGCAGGACGCTGTGAGGTTCAAATAGTCCCCAAAGAAAACCTAGTATTTTCAGATTCTCCACATTTTACCATCAACATCCAGATAAACTCAGAAGACACGTGTAGCTTCACTGGTGGGTTTCATAGTAAATACAATGTGTAGATTTGTTTTGTAGACATGGAGACCCCTGGTTACCATCACCACCACTGTAAACACCATCACCACCACTGTAAACATCATCACCACCACTGTAAACACCATCACCACCACTGTAAACACCATTAACAACACTGTAAACAATATCACCACCACTGTAAACATCATCACCAACACTGTAAACATCACCACTGTAAACACCATCACCACCACTGTAAACACCATCATCACCACTGTAAACACCATCACCGCCACTGTAAACAATATCACCGCCACTGTAAACATCATCACCAACACTGTAAACATCACACTGTAAACATCACCACTGCTCACCAGCCGGGGTTCCCTTTAATAACAAGAAACACCCCATACATCCCACAATTTATCAAGGGGATCCACAAAGGTTCAGTTTGGATTTGGTCAGGGGGGTCGGGGGGCAATAGGTGGTATCAAACTAACTGTTACTAAGAATTACAATCACCATGTCAACAGCAGCTGTTTCCTCTTCTCTCTCACATCTTAGGAAAAGTTCTCAGAGAGACTCAGTACATACTTAGTAAGGACTCAGTAGGTACTCAATAGAGACTCAGCAGCTCTGTAGGGACTCAGTAGGTACTCAGTAGAGACTCAGTAGGTACTCAGTAGAGACTCAGCAGCTCAGTAGGGACTCAGTAGGTACTCAGTAGAGACTTAGCAGCTCAGTAGAGATTCAGTAGGTACTTAGTAGAGACTCAGCAGCTCAGTAGGTACTCAGTAGGTACTCAGTAGAGACTCAGTAGGTACTCAGTAGAGACTCAGCAGCTCAGTAGAGACTCAGTAGGTACTCAGTAGAGACTCAGCAGCTCAGTAGAGACTCAGTAGGTACTCAGTAGAGCCTCAGTAGGTACTCAGTAGAGACTCAGCAGCTCAGTAGAGACTCAGTAGGTACTCAGTAGAGACTCAGCAGCTCAGTAGGTACTCAGTAAGTACCCAGTAGAGACTCAGCAGCTCAGTAGGTACTCGGTAGAGACTCAGTAGGTACTCAGTAGAGACTCAATAGGTACTCAGTAGAGCTTCAGCAGCTCAGTAGGTACTCAGTAGAGACTCAGCAGTACAGTAGGTATTCAGTAGAGCCTCAGCAGCTTAGTTGAGACTCAGTAGGTACTCAGTAGAGACTCAGTAGGTACTCAGTAGGTACTCAGTAGAGACTCAGCAGCTCAGTAGGTACTCAGCAGAGACTCAGTAGAGACTCAGTTGAGACTCAGTAGAGGTTCAGACCCAGATGTGTAAACAAGCTGTGTCTGAATACACGAGGAAGCCACTGTGAGAATGTTTACAGGTTCTCTGATTGTTCTTTGGTTTGGACCCAGAGATGACTGCTTGCCTCAGACTTTGCCATATGTTAAAGCAATTATATTAAAAAATGATTGTGCAACACAACTCGCATTACCGGGAGCAAATAGATTCAACTCATTTTGCAGACCGCACCACTGAAAGCGATCCCAGACCACCGATTGGAGGAGGTTCAGAGGTCAGCTCTATGGACCCCTCAGAAGCAAGGAAACAGCCTTCACACATTATATAACACATAGAATTCACAGAGCGAGTGGTCCTAGGAGGCTCTACTGCAGTCCTTCTTTACTCTGGGGGTCTGTGTTATAAGTAGGGGCTGGAATTGCATATTAGATTTTACTAAGAACAAGAAGAGCCAGTCTGTGCCTTAGTGTCGTATCTATATCTGAGTAATATTTGGTGGGAAAAAAACTTAATTGGTTAAATAGAACTCCTGGGCGAAGGTACCTGCTGGTACCTGTTCTCTCTTTCACTGGGACCAGTGGGCTTAGAGGGGTTGACACTATTTAACTCAGTGGCTGTTTCTCTTTTTCCAAGGGAGAGCTGCACTTTCCACCTAAAGCCAGGGGTTACACTAGCTGCCTTTTCACCCGGACTGTAGCCCTGATTCTTAGTCTGGCTCAGTCTGTGCTGATTGGCTCTAGTCTGGAGATAGTGGGTGAGTCGGAGTGTGATTGGTACAGAATCAGATGTACTGCCTCCTAATCACATTCCAGACCAAACTAAGAATATCAAAGAAGCACATCCTAGTACGATACACTGGTCACCGACTCCAACAGCCAATGAAAGCTGGGTGTCCAAAAAAAGAACGGTGGAGGACACAGTACAGAAGCTTCAATGTAAGCTTATGTGAAGATTGTGGATCAGCAAATCCCATTATTTTACGACAGGAACCCCCCACAGAAATCTTTTCCAAACCCAGAACATAATGACTTCACCAGATGGGCTAGAAGAACCATGGAGGCAGGCCTTTAAGACTGTGCGCTTGCCTTGTCTCCAAGGTTTCCTCAGGAGTAAAGCATATACTCTGAGCTGCTCTCCCTCTTCATTTTGAAGGCAAGTAAAGAACTTACAACAACACTTACACGATTGAAGTCGAGTCAACTTTGACTAATTGCTGACGATGTCATAAATAAAACCACAGAAGATCATATATTTACCAGGCGACTCCTACTTTAACAATCTAAGACAAAGCCAGACTCCACAGTTCAGTAAAGCGTGATGCCTCTCCAACCACACATGACATTCTTACTGAGGTCTTCAGGAAAGCTGAGATAACGATGTGCAGTATTTGATCGTTGAAGCTCTGTAGATCAGTGGAGAGAGTAATGGATCCTTTCCACGAAGCTTTGGATCCGCTAGCCTACAGAAAAACCAGAGACGTGGACTGACCAGGTTCCTTACCTGTTGTCTCCTTTGAGGCGTCTATGTTATTATTTGTTTTGGGGGTCTTTTGTTTGGACCCAGAGATGACCGCTTGCCTCAGGCTTTGCCATATGTTAAAGCAGTTATATTAAAAAATGATTGTGCAACCCAACTCGCAGTGCCTGGAGCAAATAGATTCAACTCATGCCGCGGACCGCACCACTGAAAGCGATCCCAGACCACCAATTGGAGGAGGTTCAGAGGTTGACTCCATGGACCTCTTGGAAGCCAGGAAACAGCCTTCATACATTATATAACACATAGAATTCACAGAGCGAGTGGTCCTAGGAGGCTCAACTGGAGTCCTTCCTTACTCTGGGGGTCTGGGGTTATGAGTAGGGGCTGGAATTGCATATTAGATTTTACTAAGTAGGAGAAGATCCAGTCTGTGCCTTAGTGTCGTATCTATATCTGAGTAATATTTGGTGGGAAATAGAACCTTAATTGATTAAATAGAACCTGAGAAACCTGGTGATTCCATGTCTCCGGTTGTTCTGTAGATCCAAAGCTTCGTGGAAAGGACCATTGCCTGACAATAACGTTGACAAGTCCCAAATGCTGGATTACTAACATTGTAGTCACCCAAAACATCTCTGCAGATACTTATAAACCCAACCTTTTTTAGCAGGGTCCCAGGCTTCTGGTGCACTGAGGGTCCCAGCCTAGTAGAGGCAGGTATTAGTAGAATTCCATGCCCGAGGAGCAGTTGGCAGATACGACTCACCTCAGGTCAGTACGCCTGACCTAACAGATGCTGGACCATTCGAGGTCTGACCTGACTGTCTCTGTTTCAGAATATTTAGATGTGACACCTGTGGATTACTGCCAGAGCGGAAAGGCCAATTTTCCAAGCTGGTGGTCAGCGTGGACTGAGAGGACTGGCAGGAAGGTGAGGGGGAACCTAACTGACCCTGTCTGGGGGGATTTCAGAGCACATTGTGACCAGAGTTCACATGTAACAAAGTTTTGAATTCTCTCTGACTTTTCGGCAGACCAAATGGAACGAGGCTGTGGGGGCAGGCTGTTCCCTTGAAGATAGCTGGTGGTCCCTGCACAAAAGGCCCATTGAAAAGAGAGAGCGAGGCCTCCAGTGGAGTAAGTCTTCTCACTCTCTTTCTTATCTTTCTCAACTTTCTCTCCGTCTTCGTCTTCTCTCTCTCTCTCTCTGTCTGTCTCTCTCTCGGCAGAACCTCCTGTAGGCTCACAAAAAGTAGGCCAGCACAAAAGAATGAAAAACATACGAGTCGGGCTGAAAATGAGCGCCGTGGTTAAACCTCGTCGCCGCAGGTAACCCAAAATCGAGGGGATAAATCCTGAGGTAGAGCGTCTATCACCTGGCTGCTCGATGGCTGGCGCGCCGGGAAGCCCGCAGGCAGTCGGCCAGGCTCCGGTGAAACACAAGGCGTCCCGGGCTCTCCGTGGGGTTCAGCGGCTCACTCGCACACTGAGAGGCAGTTAAAGCCATTTTTGTGTCGTGTTCTGTCGCCATGATGATGTAAGAGCTGAACTAAGAGTGGACAAACTCGGAGAAACTCAAGAGTGAACAATTTTAGGAGGGAAGACCAGAATTTTAAAATATAGAAACCAAAAACAATTTAATACAATCATAACATGTGTAATATCAACATTAGAGGGCGGTGGTGAGTGATGTTTGTTTATTTGATGTTTGTTAATAACTCCTTTAGAGGGCGGTGGTGAGTGATGTTTGTTTATTTGATGTTTGTTAATAACTCCTTTAGAGGGCGGTGGTGAGTGATGTTTGTTTATTTGATG
The DNA here is from genome assembly GCA_021613375.1 of Megaleporinus macrocephalus. Taxonomy (NCBI): domain Eukaryota; kingdom Metazoa; phylum Chordata; class Actinopteri; order Characiformes; family Anostomidae; genus Megaleporinus; species Megaleporinus macrocephalus. The sequence continues at coordinate 2,717,900 of CM038713.1, read as the reverse complement.
TTAATAACTCCTTTAGAGGGCGGTGGTGAGTGATGTGTGTTTATTTGATGTTAATATCTCCTTTAGAGGGTGGTGGTGAGTGATGTTTGTTTATTTGATGTTAATAACTCCTTTAGAGGGCGGTGGTGAGTGATGTTTGTTTATTTGATGTTTGTTAATAACTCCTTTAGAGGGCGGTGGTGAGTGATGTTTGTTTATTTGATGTTTGTTAATAACTCCTTTAGAGGGCGGTGGTGAGTGATGTTTGTTTATTTGATGTTTGTTAATAACTCCTTTAGAGGGCGGTGGTGAGTGATGTTTGTTTATTTGATGTTTGTTAATAACTCCTTTAGAGGGCGGTGGTGAGTGATGTTTGTTTGTTTGATGTTTGTTAATAACTCCTTTAGAGGGCGGTGGTGAGTGATGTTTGTTTATTTGATGTTTGTTAATAACTCCTTTAGAGGGCGGTGGTGAGTGATGTTTGTTTATTTGATGTTTGTTAATAACTCCTTTAGAGGGCGGTGGTGAGTGATGTGTGTTTATTTGATGTTTGTTAATAACTCCTTTAGAGGGCGGTGGTGAGTGATATTTGTTTATTTGATGTTTGTTTATTTGATGTTTGTTTATTATGTGATAGTGAGTGATTTTTATTTGGTTTATTGTTGTGTGTACATGCTCTCAGCTGCAGGGATGCTATGAATCTGCCTTAATTGCAGTACATATGATTAATTATTTATTGTTGGAATGGGTTTAACTAATCCTAGCTTTGTTTTGTTGATGAAAAATCTTCTTGATTAGCAAGACTCAGATCTGTGTACCAGTTCAACTCGTTGGTGGCTGAGCAGATCTTTAGTTTTGTGCGTGATTTATTAATAGGCTGCTGATGGTTTGAGGTCTAATGAGTGCAGGTATGCTGCTGCAGTGCTGATGAAATGGCTCTGGAGGATTATGCTGCTGTATATCGGTGCAGGTCTCATGGCTGTGCAACCCGGGGGAAATCAAGTCACTATTGCCACAGAGACTCCAGTGTGGAGAAAGAGAGAGAGAGAGAAAGAGAGAGTGTCTGAGAGAAAGAAAGTGAGAATGACTCAAAGACTGGGTGTTGTGAGGGAGTGTGCATGGCCGTGTGTTGGCAAAGACGTTGGCAGGAAAGCTGAACTGGTTGATTGGCTGGAAAAATACATTATTGCTGCCGTTTTACTCGTTTATTTACCATCCATCACTCCAAAACCCACCAAAACATAATGCATAATTAAGCTGGCTTGTCTAGAACCAACAACAAGCAAGACCGCTGAGCCCGTGCAGAAACTGTGCACTTGTGTTTTTTGGATGGATTGTTTTCATAAGGCGTTTATTCATTTTTACTTTTTTTCCTCATAGGAAACTAATGAAGTAATGCTGGGAAAATTCATAACTACCAACCACAATTATACCCCCTGGACATTACATACACATACTAGAGCATATACATACCCACCTATTAGTCACCACCTGGGATACTGTAGCCATGGCCTGGTAACCCCCTTGCAACCACTCGGAATGCTGTGACCATTGCCTGGTAACACCTTAGCAAGCACTTTGTATGCTATAGTAATGGCTTAAAAACATCTTAGCAACCACCTGGAATGCCATAACCATTACATAATAACACCATAGCAACCACCTGGAATGCCATAACTATTACCTAATAACACCATAGCAACCACCTGGAATGCCATAACTATTACCTAATAACACCATAGCAACCACCTGGAATGCCATAACCATTACCTAATAACACCATAGCAACCACCTGGAATGCCATAAACATTACCTAATAACACCAAAGCAACCACCTGGAATGCCATAACCATTACCTAATAACACCATAGCAACCACCTGGAATGCCATAGCCATTGCCTTGTAACATCTTAGCAACCACCTTGGATGCCATAACCATTACCTAATAACACCATAGCAACCACCTGGAATGCCATAACCATTACCTAATAACACCATAGCAACCACCTGGAATGCCATAGCCATTGCCTGATAACATGTTTGCAACCACCTGGAATGCCATAACCATTACCTAGTAACACCATAGCAACCACCTGGAATGCCATAGCCATTGCCTGGTAACATCTTAGCAACCACCTTGGATGCCATAGTAATGGCTTAGCAACACCATAGCAACCACCTGGAATGCCATAACTATTACCTAATAACACCATAGCAACCACCTGGAATGCCATAACCATTACCTAATAACACCATAGCAACCACCTGAAATGCCATAACCATTACCTAATAACACCATAGCAACCACCTGGAATGCCATAGCCATTGCCTGATAACATGTTTGCAACCACCTGGAATGCCATAACCATTGCCTGGTAACATCTTAGCGGCCAATTTGTATGCTATAGTAATGGCTTAAAAACATCTTAGCAACCACCTGGAATGCCATAGCCATTGCCTGCTAACATCTTTGCAACCACGTGCAACGCCATAACCATTGCCTGGTAACATGTTAGCGGCCAATTTGTATGCTATAGTAATGGCTTAAAAACACCTTAGCAACCACCTGCAACGCCATAGCCATTGCCTGGTAACATCTTAGTGGCCAATTTGTATGCTATAGTAATGGCTTAAAAACACTTTAGCAACCACCTGGAATGCCATAGCCATTGCCTGCAAACATCTTTGCAACCACCTGCAACTCCATAGCCATTGCTTGGTAACGTCTTTGCAACCACCTGCAACGCCATAGCCATTGCCTGGTAACATCTTAGTGGCCAATTTGTATGCTATAGTAATGGCTTAAAAACACTTTAGCAACCACCTGGAATGCCATAGCCATTGCTTGGTAACATCTTAGCGACCACTTTGTGTGCTATACTAATGGCTTAAAAATACCATAGCAACCACCTGGATTGCCATTACCATTGCCTGGTAACATCTTAGCAATCACATCTGATGCTACAGTAATGGCTTAAAAACACCTTAGCAACCACCTGGAATGCCATAGCCATTGCCTGGTAACATCTTTGCAACCACCAGCAATTAATGTGCTATAGTAACAGCTTAACAACACCTTAGCAACAACCTTGGATGCTATATTAATAGCCCAACAGCACCTTAGCAACTACCAGGAATGCCATTGCCATTGCCTGGTAACATCTTAGCAACCACCTTGGATGCTATAGTAATGGCTTAGCAACACCATAGCAACCATGTATGATACCATATCCATGGCCTTGTAACACCTTACCTCTTACCTGAGATACCATAGCCATGGCCTAATGACACCTTAACATTTACCTTGAATGCCATAGCAATGGCTTAGCAACATCTTAGCAACCACCTGGGACACCATAACCATGGCCTAATAACACCATAGCAACTATTTGGATTGCCAAAGCCATTGCCTGGCAATATCTTTGCAACCATCTTGGATGCTATAGTAAGAGCTTAACAACACCTTAGCAACCATGTATGATACCATATCCATGGCCTAGTAACACCTTACCTCTCACCTGGTCTACCATAGTCATAGCTGGGGATGCTGTAACAATGGCCTAGGAATATCTTAGTGATGACCTGAGACACCATAGCCATAGACATTGCCTAACGACACCTTACCAACCACCTGGGATTCCATAGCCATGACATAGCAACATCTTAGCAATCACCTGGAAAATTATATCCATAGTCTAGTAACACCTTAGCAACCATCTGAGATCCCACCGCCATGGCCTAGTAACACCCTAGCAACCACCTGAGATACTATAGTAATGACTTGAAAGCTTTAAGAGCTGCTTATCTGATGTAGACAGTGATGGTGATCTCCCAGGTGCCCCAGGTGGTTGTTAGGAGTTTTCAGAGAGAGATGCTGAAATATGAAGAACTACTGGGCGGCTGCTTCAGCTACACTACTTTGTGTGAACAGTTCTGAAGGTTTAAGCTGAGGGTACAATGCACAGCGTGTACTGGCCGTCTGGAACAAGATGTTCTGTGTTCTGGTTTTAAGCCTAAAAATAAAATTATTCTGGTCTTCTCAGAACTTCAGGAATAAAGGCAAATACTCGAGCTGCTCGAGAGGTGTGAGCGATGATGAAGCTGCACATCAGCCAGAACTCCCTGATATCTGCAGCACTGACTGTGACATACATCACCTTCTGTTTCCTCTAAACACTCCATCTTTACCCAAACCAGGAGAGAACGCTGCAGGCCATCCAATTATTTGAAGAGAAATTTTGATGATGGTGCTGATGCAGCTGTCAGAGGATGAAAAAGGAGAGTGATGGACGCGTGTGGGCTGAAAGTGGAAGGAATCAATCTCAAAATCAGTTTCCTGCTGTCCTGCTGCTTGTTATATTAAATGAGAACACTTATCATAACTCATATTCCATACAATGCAGAGCACATTTCCATGCCTTTCCTGGCTTCCACTCACTGGCCACTTTATTAGAAACACCCACATTTTACATCCTCTAACTGGACACTTTAATAGAAACACATACCTTGTACTTCCACTAATTGGCCACTTTATTAGAAACATTCACCTTGTGCTTCCACTAACTGGCCACTTTATTAGAAACACCCACATTTTACATCCTCTAACTGGTCACTTTAATAGAAACACATACCTTGAACTTCCACTAACTGGCCACTTTATTAGAAACATCCACCTTGTGCTTCCACTAACTGGCGACTTTATTAGAAACACCTACCTTGTGCTTCCACTCACTGGCCACTTTAATAGAAATACCTATCTTGTGCTTTCACTAACTGGTCACTTTAATAGAAACACATACCTTGTACATCCACTAACTGGCCACTTTATTAGAAACACCTACCTTGTGCTTCCACTCACTGGCCACTTTATTAGAAATACCTATCTTGTGCTTTCACTAACTGGCCACTTTATTAGAAACACCCACCTTGTACTTCCACTAACTGGCCACTTTATTAGAAACACACACCTTGTACTTCCACAAACTGACCAATTTATTAGAAACACCCACCTTGTACTTCCACTTACTGGCCACTTTATTGAAAACACCCACCTTGTACTTCCACTAACTGGCCACTTTATTAGAAACACCCACCTTGTACTTCCACTAACTGGCCACTTTTTTAGAAACATCCACCTTGTGCTTCCACTCACTGGCCACTTTATTAGAAATGCCCACCTTGTGCTTCCACTAACTGGCCACTTTATTAGAAACACCCACCTTGTACTTCCACTAACTGGCTACTTTATTAGAAACACACACCTTGTACTTCCACAAACTGACCACTTTATTAGAAACACCCACCTTGTACTTCCACTTACTGGCCACTTTATTAGAAACACCCACCTTGTACTTCCACTAACTGGCCAATTTATTAGAGACACATACCTTGTGCTTCCACTAACTGGCCACTTTATTAGAAACACCCACATTTTACACCCTCTAACTGGTTACTTTATTAGAAACACACACCTTGTGCTTCCTCTAACTGGCCACTTTAAAAGAAACACCAACCTTGTACTTCCACTAACTAGATACTTTATTAGAAATGCCCACCTTGTGCTTCCACTAACTGGCCACTTTATTAGAAACATATACCTTATACTTTCACTAAATGGCCACTTTATTAGAAACACCCACCTTGTACCTCCACTAAGATGTGTATACACTGATGGTGAACCCAGGTAGGAACTATTGGTCATTGAGAATCTTCTGAGGAAGTCTTTCTGTCGTCTGCTGTTTCTCCACTGATTGATCTTCCAGAAAGACCAGCTGATTTGAGGCGGTGAAGCTCAGCGGGACATGATTCCTACAATCTAATTTGATAGTGCAGCTAACCTGGTGGGTGGCTCAGCCCAGCTGATCAGTTTAACCTAATTAATTAGTTTGGCAGTGGCGCAGTCCTCGGCGTGTACGCACTGAAATGAAGATTAAATGGAGTAAGACTCTCTTCACAGTCAGAGACCAAAACAAATAAGCTCTGAGAAGACAGAGTGAAATCACCTCTGACCTTGTTGTCTTGAGCTCAGCGGAAGCCAAAGAGGTACACTATATGGACAAAAGTATTTGGACACATTTTAATCATTAATTTCAGGTCTTTCATTCAGTTCTATTACACACAGGTGTATATAACCAAGTAGCTAACCCTGCAGTCTGTCTTTACACACATTAGTGAAAGAGTGTGAGGTTCTAAAGAGCTACTCAACTCCAGCGTGGTCTGTAACAGGATCTACCATAACAACAAGTCAGTAAGTGAAATTTTTGTCCCGCCTAGAGTTTCACCATCAGCTGTGAGAGTTTGATTGAACAGTGGAAGCGTTTAGGAATAACTCAGTTAGAAAGTGTCAGAACAGGTAAAGTTACAGAGCGGGGACTCCGAGTGCTGAGCTTAGTGTGTAAACGTCTCCAACACTCTGCTGACCAATCACTGCAGAGTTCGAACCTCCTCTGGCTTCAACATCAGCACCAACATTGTGGAGCTTCACGTCCGAGCAGCTGCACATCACCAAGCCTCACATCACCGAGCACAATGCAGAGCGTCGGATGGAGTAAAGCTCCGTCTCTGGACTCTGGAGCAGCAGTGGACACGTGTTCTGTGGAGTGACCAATCACGCTTCTCTATCTGCTCAGTCTGATGGATGAGTCTGGGTTTGGAGAACACCAGGAGAACGTTACCTGCCCGACTGCACTGTGACTGTAAAGTTTGGTGGAGGAGAGATGATTATGATGATGATGCTATGGGGGTGTTTTTCATTTCCAGTGAAGGGAAGTCTTAAAGCTTCAGCAGAGCAGAAGATTTTGAAAATGATGCTTCCAGCTTTGTGGGAACAGTTTGGGGAAGAACCTTCTCTGTTCCAGCCTGACTGTCCCAGTGCAGGTCCATACAGGCTGGTTTGGTGAGTTTTGGTGTGGAAGAACTTGAGTCCTCACTTGAGTCCTGACATGGTCTTGTGAATAGTTGATAAGTGAGCAGAGCTGCGACTGTACAGATGGACAGAGGGCTCCATTCCTCAAATGTCTTCAAATTGATCAAAGGGGTTAATCTTTGCTGTGGAAATAGTTGGACTATGAAGCCTGGACCATGAACCAATCCAATCAAAAAGCTATAAACAAGCCCAAATCAGACAATCAGACCAGGTCAGAGCTGATATTTTGAAAACTGTGGGACGAGTTACGCAGCAAAGATCTGCCAGAAAACAAAAAACAAATAACAATATATAGTCACTTTGTTACTAGGTGTTTGCTAGGGTGTCCCAGTTGGTTGATAGGGTGTTGCTAGGCGGTTGCTTGGGTATCTGTGCTGGTTGCTATGGTGTTACTAGGAGGTTGCAAGGGTGTTGCTTTGCGGTTGCTAGGGTGCTGTAAGGTGGTTGCTCGGTAATTGCTAGGGCATCCCAGCTTGTTGCTATGTTGTTGCTAGGTGGTTTTTTGGGTGTTAATAGGTGGTTCCTGGGCAGTTGCTAGAATGTTACTAGGGTGTCCCAGCGGGTTGCTATGCTGTTGCAAGATGGTTGTTAGGGTAATAATATGCGGTTGCTAGGATATCCCAGCTCATTGCTAGGGTGTTGCTAGGCGGAGGCTAGGGTGTTGCTAGGTGGTTGCTAGAGTATCCCAGTTGGTTGCTATGGTGCTGCTAGGCAGTTGCTAGAGTATACCAGTTAGATACACTACAGCCTCCAAACTGCCTTTACTCACTCAGGACAGACCCTCTAACCCTAACTCTAATCCACAGATATGCCGACCCACGCTCATCTGTTTGTCGTTTATGTGCAACCATCCTTCGTTTTCTTCAGGAGATACACCTCTCTGGCTAAAATCAACTTTTTCATTCCTACAAATTTCATTCTTTCCAATTAGCATCACACGGCTCCTCACCTGTTGTCTTTTCTGAGGTGTCCATGCTATCAGTGTCTTTATCACATGATCAGCAGCTAGTCTGTTCAACCCCAAACACCTACTAACAGCACTGGTCTTCCTCAAAAATCACCACCTACTTTATTATTACATTTTTTGCATCTCTATTAATATTGTTGTCAGTCAAATGAACACTTGCTGCCTAAATAAATATCTTTTTTAATATAACAGCCTGAAACTATCACCCAGGCCTGTGTGTGGATGATGGAGTTGTCCAGAGTGGATGTATTAATCTGATAGAGTTCGAGGTCAAAGCTAAAACATCTTGAGGAGCAGTGAACAGAAGTGAAGGCGAGTCTGTAGGACGGTGTATAAAAGCTATAAATAAAGCAGCGGGGCGTGTACTGTATGTTTGAAAAGATGAAAGATTAATGTGGCACAAAAGGTCATAGCAAAGATCAGCGAGTGGTGAAACTCTTCTAACCCACAGGCGACTAATGCTGCGGTTCTGTATATGTACTGTATTTCAGTGTAGTTACATGATTAATACAGAGTTACCAGCAAAATTCATTGCATTTACATTCAATTTGCATTAAATCTATGGACACATTGACTCTACATAGAACTATAACCCAAGCTTCAACGGTTCCTCAGATAGAAAATGTGTCAGGTATGGTTCTACGTAGCACCAAAAAGAGGTAAGGCCTTTCCTGAAGAACTCTTAATAACATTTTCTATGAATATCATGTCTAGAAACGCATGTAATAACACATTTACAAGTAACTATAAACAAGACTGTAAATATAATTGAAAATGAGTTACATCGTATAGCCACTGTGTATGCTGTATGAAGCATTATAACATGTATTTGTACAATCAATTAATCAATGAATTGTTAATGTAATGCATAATAAACAGTGTTAATAACATGTGATATAGTCAGTGCCAAAGAAGTGAAAGGGCTTGAGACCTGATTAATGAGATGCCAATCCAGAACAAGCTGTCCAGCTCGGAGTTATAAACACAGCCCGCTTACTTACTAGTCCACATCACATTACATCATTACAAGTACCCATCAGTACCCACCAATTTGCTCACTCACTGGTTATAGCGCTCTATTGGATTTGTAGTGTTACGTTAGCACAAGATATATAGTATAAACTCAGACACTTGAAGCTTGTAATCTGCTTTACTGTATACGTTTCAGTGCTTCAGTAATTTTCTTAAGTACATTTTCAACCTTAAGCCTCATTAATAATATTAATATTGCATTATAATATAATAAATTCTATCACAAGCTTTTTTAATGGTTTATAAACGCATATTGTGCATTGTGTTGGCAAGTCATTATGTATAATAAGCTTGACTGTACAGTGTAATCCATTTCGGTGTTATGTGTAGTCATTAAGATGCTTTATGAATGTATTATAATGTGGTATGAATGTGTTCATAGGCTCTTATAGACGTGATATTCATTGAAAGTGTTACCAAACCATTGTTTAGTTTATATATGCAGTAATTACAATGCAGTGACATGATTTTGTTGTTTTTACTTATTAGTACTTTTTTTTTACTTATCAGTTTTGAGTTTGACACCAAATAAATGTTAAAAAATGTCTATTTTTATAGCCATTTCTAAACATTTATAACCATTCATTTATAGTCACATTTATTATGCTGTGTGAAGCCTTATTCATTGTTATAAATGTGTTTATACATGCTTGTGGACATAATATTCATAGAAAGTATTATTAATGGTTCCAGAAAAGGAATGGTAATGTAATGCATTATGAACTGGCTTAATAACATGTTATATTGTTAGTATCAAAGAAGTAAAATGAGGCAATTAAGTCTATTCATGCCATGTTCAATATTTAAAATAAACACAATCCACTTTCTTTAAACACATCTATCCCTTTATAGAGGATGAGTCATCTTGAAAGCTGCCATATTGGATCAAGGGCAAGTTTTTCCAATGGGAAGGTGGTCTTGTAGCAGATCAAAGAAGCGTGCTGTTCCTGGTGCTGGAGATGTTGTTCAGTGTGGTTGTTGTTGTAACTTTCTGTGTTGATATCGTTTGAACCACAAGAGATATTACAAATCTGATTGCATCAATCAATTTCTGAGACAGGTCTGGTCTTCTTTGATCTGCTACACGACCACCTTCCCATTGGAGAAACTTGCCTTTGGTGTAATATGGGGGCTTTCAATCTAGGGTATTCAGATGCATCACTTTGCCTTTCTCACACTGTATTTTAGTACTGCATACTTTACTACTGCATATTATTTTTTTTTGCCATTACGATGCCTTATAAATGCATTATAATGTGATATGTACGTGTTCCTAGATTCTTATAGACCTGGTATTACCTAATTTTACCTTTTTGTTTGTTTAGGATTGTAGTTATTACAATGTAATGACATATTTCTGTTATTTAATAATTATGTATTAATATTAGGTAGGTGTAAGAGTGCACATTTAACTTTTTTGTTTGATTTTTAATAACAAAACCGATATAATAAAGTATAAAACGACTGTACACACAACAACTTTACATCAAATTCAGAACATAATAAAATATCTATTGTTTACGGACAGACTGAAAGTATAGAATCTGAACCTTACATGTGATTTCTCTGCCTGAGCTACATCACAGACACAGACATGACAGTGTGTTTTTGTTAACACTAGTGAGAACAGTGACTCCTACAGGTTGGAAAGCAGAGTTTTGTGCACGGGAAGCAATTGTCTCATTTTGTTTACAGCTGACAAATTTATTATTATTATTATTATTATTATTATTATTATTATTATTATTATTATTATTATTATTATTACTGCATCTTCAGTTCAGCACCAGAGACAGCTCACTGAACATGTTGTTCAATGTGGTTGTTGTTGTAACTTTCTGTGTTGGTAATGTTTGAATTACAAGAGATATTACAAATCTGATTACATCAATCAATTTCTGATACAGTTCTGGTCTTCTTTGATCTGCTACATGACCACCTTACCATTGGAGAAACTTACTCTTGATTCAATATGGCGGCTTTCAAAAAGGTGGCCACGTTCGGGACATAACCTAAAAGATAGACCCCCTCACCCGTTACTTGCTGGGGTATTTAGATACATCATTTTACCTTTCTTACACTGTATTTTAGTACATACTTTAGTACTGCATACTTTTTCTAGCCATCAAGATGCCTTATAAACGTATTATAATGTGCCATGTATGTGTTCCTAGGTTCTTATAGACCTGGTATACCATGAAAGCCGCCATATTGGATCAAGGGCAAGTTTCCCCAATGGAAAGGTGGTCATGTAGCAGATCAAAGAAGACCAGAAATGTCTCAGAAGTGTCTGTTTTGACACTTTACTGGACATCTTATGTCAGCACTCATAGACACTTTACTGGACATCCTGTACATTTGCACTCCTGGACACTATTTAAACACTATTTAACTTTTACTTAAATACAATCTTTGAACATTTATTTATTTTTGAATAAATATCCCAGTACTGTTATGTATCTGCTGATACCCGTTTTTCTCTCTTACACATTACCTCATTTATTACTGCTCTACCTTTTTACTTTCAGTCAGGGTGTATAGTCTGTATTCATATGTTCTTGTATATATTCTTTTTTACTATTGGAATTGATTATTCTTTATATATCTTATTGTTTTTTTTTGTACTGTGTTTTGTACTTTGTTTTTGTTCTGTCTATCAGAAAACATGGTATTACCTAGTACCTATTTGTTTGTTTGGGATTGTAGTTTAAAATTTAAATTATGTATTAATATGATATAAGTTTCTGTCTGCATGTTTTACCTTTTTGTTTTGGTTTTAATATAAAAACAGATCTGTAATAGACAAAGTTTAAAAAGACATTACACATAACAAATTCACATCAAATTCACAACATAAATATCTTTATTATTTGCAGACAGACTGAACCATTTCTCGTCTAGAGCTACAACACAGACACGTTTATATACAATGACAGTGTGTTTATGTTAGCGCTGGTGAGAACCGTGACTCCTACAGGTTGGAAAACAGAGCTTTGTGCACTGAAAGCGTTCAGCCCTCCCGCTGCCCACCGCCTCCTCTCGCTCCGCTTTAATCATTTTAATGGACAATTCCGGGATTGCGGTGAATCTGGCGGTCTTTGATGAGATGGGCTTTCTGCCTCGTATACCTGTAATGGTGTTTTACAGCCGCAGTATTGGCTCCCTCCGAGCGGGGGGCTCTGTTTTTCTTTACCTCCCTCCAGGCTGCCTTAAAAAACTACTGTCATTGTTCAGGTGTGACAAATATGTGTGCCAAAGCATGAACGTATGCATATGACCTGCACGGCAAACCACATGACGTAGGTTGTGACTGCGGCGGTGCCCTTGTGGGCGACACTGGAGCACGTTCACGGCTTCTGGGCAGCAGATGCGCTGCATATGAATGTGCTTGAGGACCTACTGCTCGCATTATTTCTCAACACAGGTCACCTTTCAGTGTTTATTAATAACTACTGGCCGGTGATGGAGGAACTACAATAGCAGCTAGAAAGGAAAAGGAAGCGTTGGCTTGAAAATGAGTTTATAACTGCCTGACGGGTGTGCAGTAAATCTGTGGCGCCTTTAATGTAGTGCTACCTTAGATCAATTTGCTATGTTAAATTCTCTGCCCCCTTAAAATGTCTGCTGCCTTAAATGTTCTGCTACCATAATTATAATAATTTCACTGCCACCTTAAATTCATAGGTACCTTAATTCTCCTTAAATAGATAGCTTAAATTCTAGATGCCTTAAATCCAGTACAACCGTAACCCACTACCACCCTAAATCCACTCTCACCTTTTGTTCAGTGCAGCCTGAAATCTCATGCCACCTTAATTTCACTGCAACCTTAAACCCACTTCCATCTTAAATACGCTTTAAACTTATATCCAAGTATAACAGAGTTCACTGTGTTCAGCAATAAACAACAAACATCCACTGATCAGCCATAACATTAACTCCACCTCCTCCTATCTCCACTCACTGTCCACTGTATCAGCTCCACTGACCATACAGGACCTCCACTCACTGTCCACTGTATCAGCTCCACTGACCATACAGGACCTACACTCACTGTCCACTGTATCAGCTCCACTGACCATACAGGACCTCCACTCACTGTCCACTGTATCAGCTCCACTGACCATACAGGAGCTCCACTCACTGTCCACTGTATCAGCTCCACTGACCATACAGGACCTACACTCACTGTCCACTGTATCAGCTCCACTGACCATACAGGACCTCCACTCACTGTCCACTGTATCAGCTCCACTGACCATACAGGACCTACACTCACTGTCCACTGTATCAGCTCCACTGACCATACAGGACCTCCACTCACTGTCCACTGTATCAGCTCCACTGACCATACAGGAGCTCCACTTACAGACTGTAGTTCATCTGATTCTCTGTATACTTTATTACTCTGTTCTTTAATGATCGGGACCCCCACAGGACCACCACAGAGCAGATACTAGGGGTGGTGGGTCATTCTCAGCACTGCAGTGACACTGACATAGTGGTGGTGGGTTAGTGTGTGTTGTGCTGGTGTGAGTGGATCAGACACAGCAGTGCTGCTGGAGTGTTTAAACACTGTGTCCACTCACTGTCCACTCTATTAGACACTCCTACTACTTGCTGGTCCACCTTGTAAAATATTCTGGTTCCATTGACAAGTTGAAAGTAAACTAAATTACATTGAAAGTAAACTAAGTTTTTGGTCTCTCCTGTGAAGTTGCAATTATATATATATATATATATATATATATATATATATATATATATATATATATATATATATATATATATATATATATATATATATATAGTCACTGTCCAATGCAAAACAACTAATTGCAACTTCTCCAAAATTGCAACTTCACAGGAGAGAACAAATACATACTTTACTTTCAAGTCAAGGTAACCAGTATATTTTCCAAGTTTTTTGGAGCACTTCTATTGGTCCATTCATTTTCAGACAATGTAAATGACCATTGGTGTGTTTAAATAATGTAGAAAACTCAAAATTGAGAAAAATTGAGATATTTGTTTTAGATATATGTTTTTTCATTGGACATATATGGGTATATGGGTATATTTATATATATATAGTAAACAATTTATACGAATTATACTACTATAATCAGCCGTCAAAAATAATAACAGTAATATATTTGATTTCATGTGTCTAACTAGACGCTTTGTTTACAACATTCCCAATTTTGTGAAATGATCAGCTTCCAGCTGCAAACCAGTTTTCTGGTCTTGCGTGTGTATAAATGTAAATCAGCATGTGATGTACTTTCTGAGCAGCTTTTAAAAATGCAAAACACCAGAACAGCCTGTACATCTGAGTGTATGTAATAATATACGGCACATCAAACAGCAAACACGCGTCACGTCACATGAAATCCAGCCGGAGAAGCCAGAGACGAAGTGCCGGAGATCAGAGGGAGATTACGTCCAGCCTCCGAGACGGTCTTGACGAATTTTCCGAGAAAGTAATTGAAGCGCGTGTGTAAATAGCCACGGTGATAAATACCCTTTCCCGAGCGTGAGTGCTGCTTATTAGCGGAAACTCGCTGAATAGAGATGCGGCGCGCTCAGGCTGCAGCGTTTGATGAATGCGCCCTGCTTTCTGATAGATTTCCATAATAAATACGGAGATGTTACATCAGCTCTTCAGCAGTTTTATGCTTTGCCTCAACTTTCCGAGGATGCTGGAGAAACTGAGTACAGATGAGATGAAATAACCACGGCGACACGGTGGAGTAGCGGAAAGCGCTGTCGCCTCACAGCAAGACGAGCCGGGTTCAACTCCCAGTCCACAAGGGCTTAGAGTTAGTGTGGATGGAAGTAACATGTCCCAACAATGTCCAGCGATTATTGAACTGTCCCCACCAATAATTTGATCCCCTCCAAAAAAAGCCCCCGATCTGTCAATGACTCAATAACCCACCACAGTAAATAGTCTATCTGATATTTTAGAGAATTAATGTCAATAACAAACTGGATCAAAGATAATCAGCTCATACTAAACATTTAAAAACTTTTATAATTGGGTTGTACGGAATCAGACTCGAGAGGAGACATGCGATCCATGTGCAAGGCTTTTAATACGATTGAGCAAAAGTCAATGAAGAGTCCAGCAAGAGAGTCCAAGGGCTGGTAGCAGAAGAGCCAGCACTAGCCACCGGCTAACCCAGGAGGCAGGCTGGATGGAGATACTGGATTGCCGGTGTAGATGAAGATATCCTCTCGCTTCTCCTGCTTGGGTCCAATGGTCCTGGGGAACCAGAGCAGCACTCGTGTTCCTCTGTGAGGACAGTGGGGACAGTTCAGAGCAGCACGCCGTTTGGCGATTTTCAATGGACTACGCAGTTGGAACTGAAAGTGTCTCAGAGAGGACCGGCCGAGCTGAAGACAGTGTTACTGAAACCAGCGATACTGAGATCAACGCCTGGGTGGGACAAATCTACCTGTTCCTGATATAGGGTGGGACAAGTCCTAGACAGGGACTGACATAAAGAAAATAAAAACAAAATTTAATCATTATAAATTAAAACCACTGAGAAGAAAGTAGCTAATAACACTAAACAGAAATTAAAAAATACAGGGGAACATAAAAGTAGAAATAATAATAATAATAAAAATTAAGATTTAATTACTATACATTAAGATAAAAAGAGGATAGATATAAATAATAAATAATTTAAAAAGTAAAAAGTAAAAAAAATAGAAAAACAAGATATAATAGTAATAATAATAATAATAATAATAATAATAATAATAATAATAATAATAATAATATGTAATAATACGAATAATAAAATAACAATAAAATAAAAATAAATAAAATACAGAACTATTAAATCAAATAAAATAATACAATAAATAAAATAAATAAAATAATAAAGAAAAATAAGACAAGATGGTCTGGTTGGTCTCCTACTTCTCCTTTTCATTCATACCATCTGCTACACCCTCTACTGCATCACTGAGTCATCCAGATGTAGCAGCATTGAGATAAGATGGGACTGTTTTCAGCCTCACTCCCACTTTCAGACAGAAGGTTCTATTTTTTAATGTATCTTATTAAGCTGTAAATACTGTGTGACCAGAGGAGGACGGGTCTTCCCCTCTTGGTTCCAATACCAATTTGAGTATTGGTATCTCTGAGTGGTTCTTCTTCATGCTTTTAGAGAGGTTCTCCATTTGAGTATTGGTATCTCTGAGTGGTTCTTCTTCATGCTTTTAGAGAGGTTCTCATTTTGAGTATTGGTATCTCTGAGGGGTTCTTCTTCATGCTTTTAGAGAGGTTCTCATTTTGAGTATTGGTATCTCTGAGTGGTTCTTCCTCATGCTTTTAGAGAAATTCTCATTTTGAGTCTTGGTTCTTCTGAATGGTTATTCCTCATGCTTTTAGGGAGATTCTCATTTTGAGTCTTAGTTCCTCTGAATGGTTCTTCCTCATGCTTTTAGAGAGGTTCTCATTTGAGTATTAGTATCTCTGAGTGGTTCTTCCTCATACTTTTAGAGAAATTCTCATTTTGAGTCTTGGTTCCTCTGAATGGTTCTTCCTCATGCTTTTAGGGAGGTTCTCCTTTTGAGTCTTGGTTCCTCTGAATGGGTCTTCTTCATGCTTTTAGAGAGGTTCTCATTTTGAGTATTGGTATCTCTGAGTGGTTCTTCCTCATGCTTTTAGAGAGGTTCTTATTTTAAGTATTGGTATCTCTGAGTGGTTCTTCTTCATGCTTTTAGAGAGGTTCTCATTTTGAGTCTTGGTTCCTCTGAATGGTTCTTCCTCATGCTTTTAGAGAGGTTCTCATTTTAAGTATTGGTATCTCTGAGTGGTTCTTCTTCATGCTTTTAGAGAGGTTCTCATTTTGAGTCTTGGTTCCTCTGAATGGTTCTTTCTCATGCTTTTTTGAAAGGTTCTCATTTTGAGTATTGGTATCTCTGAGTGGTTCTTCTTCATGCTTTTAGAGAGGATCTTATTTTGAGTCTTAGTTCCTCTGAGTGGTTCTTCCTCATGCTTTTAGAGAGGTTCTTATTTTAAGTATTGGTATCTCTGGGTGGTTCTTCTTCATGCTTTTAGAGAGGTTCTCATTTTGAGTCTTGGTTCCTCTGAATGGTTCTTCCTCATGCTTTTTTGAAAGGTTCTCATTTTGAGTCTTGGTTCCTGGATGGATGAAATAAACACTAACAGGAATTAAGCTGCATTGCTACAATAGAGTACAGCAGCATTACTGTCTTTAACTCGTTATTAACCTGAGCTCAGCTCAGTCTTCAGCACTGCACGTCTCTGACTAGCTTCTCCTCCGCGGCGCCGTGTTGGAACGACACGGAGCAGAAAGCGTGAGTGCTTCCTGCTCTTGACTGAAGTGTAAATGATTTCCTGTCCTGGCCCGCTTTAGAGTGGTCCTAATTACGGTCCTGAATTACCTTCCTAATGGCAAATATTCAGCACCCCGTGGACATGCCTCTCCGCCCGAGTGCGTCTCCGTATTAAATATCAGTTCAGAAATTCAGCTCCACTTCAGGAAGGAGACAAAACTATAGAGGAGACATCAGATAGCGGAGCTGCTGTGACCTCCAGGCTGTGTTTTAGAACTACAGCCGTATATAAAGAGTAAGATGCAACAGTAGGTTTAATCGTTTCTTTTATTTAAACACGTGATATCAGTGGAACAAACAGTGAATCTAATTAAACTACAGTAACAACTGAATTCCAGAATTAAGTATTTAGGAATGCTCTGTTGGGGTTACAGAAGGTTCAGTTCTGAATGACTGTTTATTTGGTGTCTGAGGGTTAAAGTGTGTAATGTTTTGCTGTAAGTTTTATGTAAGTTGTATGTAAGTTGTATGTTAGTTGTATGTAAGTTGTATGTATGTTGTATGTATGTTGCATGTAAGTTGTATGTATACAGTAAAAGTGGACGTTATTGCGGCTCTTCGTTCTGTTTCTGAGGTTTGATCTTCTGGAGCTGCATAGATCAAAGGCAGTAACAGTTTACCTGAACAAGATATTCCAGGTGGTTGCTAGGATGTTTCTAGGTAAGTGTAACCATACTCCAGGTGGTTGTCTGGGTGTTACTAGGTTGTTGCTAGATGGTTGGCTTCGCATACATGGATGGCTGCTTGGGCATGATAGCTGGTTGGTATGGTATTCCTAGTGCTGGGCAGTTGCTAAGGTGTTGCTAAGTGAATCCAAAGTGGTTGCTAGGATGTTGCTAAGCACTCCCGGTGGTTGCTATGGTATCCAATATAGTAAGCGGTTGGTGTGGTACCACAGGTGGTTGGTATGGTGGTTGCTATGGTGTTCCAAGTGGTTGCAAGTTGGTTGTTTTAGTATATCAGTTGGTGGCTGGTAGTTGCTATGGTATTCCTGGCGTTTGCTAGGTGGCTGCCATGGTGTTCTAGGTGGTTGCTTGGTGGTTGCTATGATATTCCAGGGGTTTGCTAGGTTGTTGCTAGGTTATCCTAGATGGCTGTTATAATATCCCCGGTGGGTGCTGGTGGTAGTTATGGTATCCTAGGTGATTGCTAGAGGTCGCTATGATGTCCCAGGTGGTTTTTATGGTGTTGCTATGGCATCCCTGGTGGTTGTTGGTGGATGCTATGGTGTCACAGGTGGTTGCTATGTTGTTGCTAAGGTGTCACAGTTGTTTGCGGGGTTGTTGTTATGGCATCTCAGATGGTAGGTGTTTGCTATAGCATTCCAGGTGGTTGTTGGTGGTTGCTATGGTAATGGTAAAAACCTTTGCCTCCTGTTCATTTCTATATGTCACACCTTCCTCCATCTTCATAACACTGACTTCTTTCCGAACGTGCCCTGTGAGATCAAGTGACTTCACATCACTATCCAATCACTGGCCTTCCTTCCGATCAGCTTCTCCTGAGTATTAACCAGCAACATCAGCGCCATCATAATAAGTCTGACCTTTCACTCGGTCCCTGTTCGACGTGTCACCACTGTTTACTCTTGTGCGAGTGTTTCTCTCTGATTACTCTCCGTGTGTTTTCACTCTGCTGGTTGTTTGATCTTGTTTTTTTGGGATTTTGTTTGGCCTTGACCTCCGTCTGGCTCTGGATTATCTCCTTTTGATGTCTCTCTCATGGGTTTACTGGCTCTCTGGGGATTTGACCCTAACTTGTTTCTGCTTTATGAGTTTGGAATATTAGTGTAATATTAAAACCTTAATATTTTGATTTTACTGTGAGTGTCTGGGCTGTTTGGTAATGTCAAGCTATGTAAATACTGTCATTTTACCAATGATCACACTCAAACCACACAGAAAACTATAGATATCTTGAACGTTTCGGGACAATTTTGCCAATAAAATTAAAATTATACGTTTAATGTTTACTTGGTAGATTCAAACAAGTTGACCCTTAAAGGGAACCCCGGCTGGTAACACTTGTAAGTCTTAATATGGAGTAAATGACTCAAAATTATTAGATTTATTAGATTTTCTGTAAAATCCGCTGCACGTGGGTCTCCATTGTTGTATCTACTGACGTGATCAGCGGGTAGTGACGTCAAATGGTTGCAGTAACCGGCCGTCACGCTTGAGCACAGCTAGCTAAACATGCTACTGTTCAGTCTTTACAGTTTGATCTAGAACTCAACATTTCTGACATCAGCGGTGACATCACACACCACGTTAGTGTAAATGGTGAACAGAGAGGGTGGAGGAGAGAGTGACACAGTGCTGGAGTTGTTGTGAAACTGTGTGTCGGTGTTGACGGAGAAGGAGAGTGTCTGTTAAAGGAGCTCCGCTTTCTAGCAGGAAACATTCACACTCAGTAAACAGCTAGATACACTGAACGGGAGTGTCTCTGAGCTTCACACTCCTTTATTAGTGAAGTAGTATGTTCACTACTAAGACTGGACTTTCACCTTCAGGATCCACAAACGAGGAGAAGCAGCTGACGCTAACGCTAAACGTTCTCAGGAGAGAGTCCAGAGCATGTTCACGTTCACGGTTCTTCTCGCGGTTCTCCATAATCTGGAGCTTCTGGACTTCCTGTGTGGAGAAACTGTGACACTGCATTGTGTTTTAGTCTAAACTTAAAACCAACAGCCTCCGTCAAGTCTCTCACCAGTGGTGGTCTACTGAACCACTCCAACTCATCCAGACTGAAGTGAGGAGGTCTTTGGGTAGCTGTGTTGGTCCACACGCTGCTTCACTAACTATTCTCCTTGTTTATGTTTGTGAAGCTGTTTAGACTAATATCAGTCTTCACACTGCCTTTCACTGAAACAACATCAACAACACAATGTACATGGTTTTCTTTAAGCTAGGTTAGTAACTAACACTCACTCCTTCACACCACAGTCCAGTTCAGACCTGAAACCATCTGACATCATCTACCCAGCAGGCATTGCACGTCAGTAATAATGTCTGTGTCCATATGATACATATTTAGAATAAAAGTTTTAATTTATTAATAAATCTGATATTTTTAGTGATTTTTTTACAACACGTCTTAACAATTTATATTCATTAAACCATATTCAGGCTTACAAGTGTTACCAGCCGGGGTTCTAACAACACAGGAATCAAAGTAAGGCCAAAGTTTGGTTTTCCATGGAGAGAGACTCACCTGTTCACAGTGACATGATGGTGGGATTCACCTGTACACATAGTGAGATGGTTGTGCGAGATTCACTCAGACAGGACTTGGCAACTTGGGGCGCCTTTAACACCTGAGTGCAGTGTGTGTGTGTGAGTGTGAGTGTGTGTGTTATGTTCAAGGAGGAGAACATGCTGTAGTAGATTCTCAGGAGAGTTGGAGAGAGATAGAGAGAGACAAGATCGAGAGATGAGGAAGGCGAGGGTGTAAAAGGGCAACTGACACAAGAGAGAAAGAGAGAAGAAGACAGGAGAGAAAGAGAACGGATGAGGGAAGGAAAGAAGTCGGGAATGGGAGGAACTGCTTCGGCGAATCATTAAAAAACTGAGATCCACATTTAAAACTAGACATATTTACACTCGGACTAATCAGCTTATGTATTCAGATAGGGACACGTTGACTATGAAGTTAAATATGAAGTGATTAAGAGGAAGTGTATACAGTTTAAGACTAAACCTCAGTGTCAACACACTCAGTCTTCGGTCAGGAGGGAGGGAGGGAGGGAGGCGGAGAGAGGAACGATAGAGTTCAGGCAGAGGACGCTAGAGAGAAAAGAATGATGAATATGGAGAAGGAACGGCAGCAAGGCAGGAAAGAGGAACAAGCCGGAGAGAGACGAAAACAGAAAAACAGAGATTTAAAGTTTTAAAGTTAATATCAATATCTCCTCATATCTCCACTCACTGTATCAGCTCCACTGACCATACAGGACCTCCACTCACTGTCCACTGTATCAGCTCCACTGACCATACAGGACCTACACTCACTGTCCACTGTTTCAGCTCCACTGACCATACAGGACCTACACTCACTGTCCACTGTATCAGCTCCACTGACCATACAGGACCTACACTTACAGACTGTAGTTCATCTGATTCTCTGTATACTTTATTACTCTGTTCTTTAATGATCAGGACCCCCACAGGACCACCACAGAGCAGATACTATTAGGGTGAATAAATAAGTATTGTTGATGCACGGTGGTGTAGTGGTTAGTATGGTGGTGTAGTGGTCAGTATGGTGGTGTAGTGGTTAGTATGGTGGTGTAGTGGTTAGTATGGTGGTGTAGTGGTTAGTACTGTGGTGTAGTGGTTAGTATGGTGGTGTAGTGGTCAGTATGGTGGTGTAGTGGTTAGTATGGTGGTGTAGTGGTTAGTATGGTGGTGTAGTGGTTAGTATGGTGGTGTAGTGGTTAGTACGGTGGTGTAGTGGTTAGTATGGTGGTGTAGTGGTTAGTATGGTGGTGTAGTGGTTAGTACGGTGGTGTAGTGGTTAGTATGGTGGTGTAGTGGTTAGTATGGTGGTGTAGTGGTTAGTATGGTGGTGTAGTGGTTAGTACGGTGGTGTAGTGGTTAGTATGGTGGTGTAGTGGTTAGTATGGTGGTGTAGTGGTTAGTATGGTGGTGTAGTGGTTAGTACGGTGGTGTAGTGGTTAGTACGGTGGTGTAGTGGTTAGTATGGTGGTGTAGTGGTTAGTATGGTGGTGTAGTGGTTAGTAAGGTGGTGTAGTGGTTAGTATGGTGGTGTAGTGGTTAGTACGGTGGTGTAGTGGTTAGTAAGGTGGTGTAGTGGTTAGTATGGTGGTGTAGTGGTTAGTACGGTGGTGTAGATTCAAGATTCAAGATTCAAGATTCAAGAGTTTTACTGTCATATGTACAGCAGAACAGACAGTTACACTGTACAATGAAATTCTTACTTTGCTGTTCCTCCATTCACCAATAGATAAGATAACAAATAAAAGAAATAAAAAATATATATACAAAATATACAAAGTATAACAATATAAGTTGAAGTAGATAAAAATATTTTATAGTTAAAGAATAAAAAATAAAAAAGTTATGTGTGCTTTTATGTGCAAGTATGAAGAGCAGCAGCCATAAAGTGCAAGTTGCAAGTAACAAATGTAAACAATAATGTTTGTGTGAGTAGTGAATGTAAACAGTATTCTGACAGTACAGTGAGTGTAAGGTGCAGTTTAAATCAGACCAGTTAAAACCAGTTCAGAAAGGAGAGGTTGGAGAGGTAGTTCGTGAGGTGTTCACAAGCCTGATGGCCTGTGAGTAGAAACTGTTTGTCAGTCTTGTGGTCCTGGACTTCACACTCCTGTAACGTCTGCCTGAAGGTAAACGTGTGAAGAGTGTGTGCTGGGGGTGTGTACTGTCCCTGATTATGTTGTGGGCCCTCCTGGTGACCCTGGTGTGGTAGATATGCCAAGAAACTTAAAGGTTTTCACCCTCTCTACCTCAGTCTCCCCTATGTACAGGGGTGTGTGTAGCTCTCGCTTCCTCCTTGGATCAACAATCATTTCCTTGGTCTTGTCTGCATTCAAGGAAAGATTGTTGTCATGACACCAGGCCACCAGCTCAGCCACCTCCTTCCTTAGCTTGTCTCTTCCCCACCAGTGATCAGTCCAATGACTGTAGTATCATCAGCAAATTTGATGATGCTGGTGTTGTTCTGGGAGGCCACGCAGTCGTATGTGAAGAGCGTGTACAGAAGGGGGCTCAGCACACAGCCTTGAGGGACCCCTGTGTAGTGGTTAGTATGGTGGTGTAGTGGTTAGTACGGTGGTGTAGTGGTTAGTACGGTGGTGTAGTGGTTAGTATGGTGGTGTGTGGTTAGTATGGTGGTGTAGTGGTTAGTATGGTGGTGTAGTGGTTAGTATGGTGGTGTAGTGGTTAGTACGGTGGTGTAGTGGTTAGTACGGTGGTGTAGTGGTTAGTGCGGTGGTGTAGTGGTTAGTATGGTGGTGTAGTGTTAGTACATTGTGTAGTGGTTAGTACGGTGTGTAGTGGTTAGTATGGTAGTGTAGTGGTTAGTATGGTGGTGTAGTGGTTAGTATGGTGGTGTAGTGGTTAGTATGGTGGTGTAGTGGTTAGGGTGGTGGTGTAGTGGTTAGTGTGGTAGTGTAGTGGTTAGTATGGTGGTGTAGTGGTCAGTACGGTGGTGTTGTGGTCAGTATGGTGGTGTAGTGGTCAGTATGGTGGTGTAGTGGTTAGTATGGTGGGTAGTGGTCAGTATGGTGTGTAGTGGTTAGTATGGTGGTGTAGTGGTTAGTATGGTGGTGTAGTGGTTAATAGGTGGTGTGGTGGTTAGTACGGTGGTGTAGTGGTTAGTACGGTGGTGTAGTGGTTAGTATGGTGTAGTGGTTAGTACGGTGTGTAGTGGTTAGTACGATGGTGTAGTGGTCAGTATTGGTGTAGTGGTCAGTATGGTGGTGTAGTGGGTTAGTATGGTGGTGTAGTGGTCAGTACGGTGGTGTAGTGGTTAGTATGGTGGTGTAGTGGTCAGTACGGTGGTGTAGTGGTTAGTACGGTGGGTGTAGTGGTTAGTATGGTGGTGTATGGTTTATGGTGGTGTAGTGGTCAGTACGTGGTGTAGTGGTTAGTACGGTGGTGTAGTGGTTAGTATGGTGGTGTAGTGGTTAGTATGGTGGTGTAGTGGTTAGTATGGTGGTGTAGTTGTCAGTACGGTGGTGTAGTGGTCAGTATGGTGGTGTAGTGGTCAGTTGGTGGTGTAGTGGTTAGTACGGTTGTAGTGGTCAGTACGGTGGTGTAGTGGTTAGTACGGTGGTGTAGTGGTTAGTATGGTGGTGTAGTGGTTAGTATGGTGGGTAGTGGTTAGTATGGTGTGTAGTGGTCAGTACTGTGGTGTAGTGGTTAGTACGGTGGTGTAGTTGTCAGTACGGTGGTGTAGTGGTCAGTATGGTGGTGTAGTGGTCAGTATGGTGTAGTGGTCAGTATGGTGGTGTAGTGGTTAGTACGGTGGTGTAGTGGTCAGTACGGTGGTGTAGTGGTTAGTACGGTGGTGTAGTGGTTAGTATGGTGGTGTAGTGGTTAGTATGGTGGTGTAGTGGTTAGTATGGTGGTGTGGTCAGTACTGTGGTGTAGTGGTTAGTACGGTGGTGTAGTGGTTAGTATGGTGGTGTAGTGGTTAGTATGGTGGTGTAGTGGTTAGTATGGTGGTGTAGTTGTCAGTACGGTGGTGTAGTGGTCAGTATGGTGGTGTAGTGGTCAGTATGGTGGTGTAGTGGTTAGTATGGTGGTGTAGGGGTCAGTATGGTGGTGTAGTGGTTAGTATGGTGGTGTAGTGGTCAGTACGGTGGTGTAGTGGTCAGTATGGTGGTGTAGTGGTCAGTATGGTGGTGTAGTGGTCAGTACGGTGGTGTAGTGGTAGTAAGGTGGTGTAGTGGTCAGTACGGTGGTGTAGTGGTCATACGGTGGTGTAGTGGTTAGTATGGTGGTGTAGTGGTTAGTATGGTGGTGTAGTGGTCAGTATGGTGGTGTAGTGGTTATTGGTGTAGTGGTTAGTATGGTTGTAGTGGTTAGTACGGTGGTGTAGTGTTTAGTATGGTGGTGTAGTGTTAGTATGGTGGTGTAGTGGTTATATGGTGGTGTAGTGGTTAGTATGGTGGTGTAGTGGTTAGTACGGTGGTGTAGTGTTTAGTATGGTGGTGTAGTGGTTAGTATGGTGGTGTAGTGGTTAGTACGGTGGTGTAGTGGTTAGTATGGTGGTGTAGAGGTTAGTATGGTGGTGTAGTGGTCAGTATGGTGGTGTAGTGGTCAGTACGGTGGTGTAGTGGTCAGTATGGTGGTGTAGTGGTCAGCACTGTCTCCTCACAGTAAGATGATCTGGGTTGGATTCCCGGTCCGGGTGGTTCTGTGTGGAGTGTGTATGTTCTCTCCGTGTTTGAGTGGGTTTCTCTGGGTTCTCTGGTTTCCTCCCACAGTCCAAACACATGCATGTTAGGATCCTCACTCTAAACTTCCTGTAGGTGTAAGTGTGTGTGTGTGTATGTGTGTGTGTGTGTGTGTGTGAGTGTGTGTGTTGGCCAGAACTATCACAGAAGGAGGAAAGATGGTTCCTAGAAGTTTTGTGTGAGGCTCTCTCAGCGTAAAGTCTTCACTCACGAGGATTCATTCCCCCGTGCCAAGAACAGAGGAGTTGTTAACCTGCTGAAAGTGATCTGCTGATACGGCACTACACAGCATGTGGGTTGTTATTGGCGAGTTGATGCAGACCTTGACTGCTGTGGAAAGACGACTTTTACCTCACCAGCGGTCGAGTTTGATAGATGGTCTCAAGACCATCCTTACAAACAATCAAAGTCAATGAGATTTTGATAGTAAGGTTTGGAGGCCTCATTTCAGCTCTGCCAAAACTTGCTGCCCTGTAAACTAAAGTGTGTATTCCAGAAAACTAAACGTTAACAGAAATGACATGAAAATGCAAAATATTCAGGCGTGATTACTATTATTATTATTAGTATTATTATTATTATTATTATTATTACATCAAAAATATACACACAGGATGAATTTTGGAACGTTGAGCTACTGTCCTCTCTGGAAAAGTAAAAGTAGTGAGAAGAACTTCATCAAGTTCTTTGTAGCTCAGTCTCAGCTGCATTGGAGATGCTGATCCTTTCAGTGTTCATGAAGAAAGTGCTGTTTGCTGGAATGCAGCTCCTTCATCATCTTGGTTGTCGCCATGCCAACAGAAGAGGTGACTGTGATAGATAAGAGAGGTTTTGTCGCCAGGATCTGTTCAGGGTCCAAATTCAATTTTGAAAGTTTGAAAACATTGTGAGCAAGATTTAGTCGGTTAACGCTGAATCTGAAGATGCTGAACACTGTGTTACGCTGATTCCACTGATTTCACTAAACTATTCCATTCCATCTAAGCTGCTGTAGAAGAACCTGGACTGACCTAAAGGAAGCCATTGCATTTATTAATAGGAGATTAGTGGAAGTCAGGTTAAGGTTTGTTTACATGCAGCTTTTACAATAACCGTTGATCCAACTGCCTTAGACCGCACAGTATGGGTAGTTATTCAGGACCAGGCCGGACAAGATAGGCAGTTCTTCTGCATCTGACCACACAGAATGGGGAGTTGGTCAACACTGGACCACACAGAATGGGGAAGTGGTCAACACTGGACCACACAGAATGGGGAGTTGGTCAACACTGGACCACACAGAATGGGGAGTTGGTCAACACTGGACCACATAGAATGGGGAGGTGGTCAAAACTGGACCACACAGAATGGGGAGTTGGTCAACACTGGACCACACAGAATGGGGAGTTGGTCAACATTGGACCACACAGAATGGGGAGTTGGTCAACACTGGACCACACAGAATGGGGAGGTGGTCAACACTGGACCACACAGAATGGGGAGGTGGTCAAAACTGGACCACACAGAATGGGGAGTTGGTCAACATTGGACCACACAGAATAGGGAGGTGGTCACCATTGGACCACACAGAATGGGGAGTTGGTCAACATTGGACCACACAGAATGGGGAGTTGGTCAACACTGGACCACACAGAATGGGGAGTTGGTCAGCATTGGACCACACAGAATGGGGAGGTGGTCAAAACTGGACCTCACAGAATGGAGAGTTGGTCAACACTGGACCACATAGAATGGGGAGTTGGTCAACACTGGACCTCACAGAATGGAGAGTGGGTCAAAACTGGACCTCACAGAATGGAGAGTTGGTCAAAACTGGACCACACAGAATGGGGAGTTGGTCAACACTGGACCTCACAGAATGGAGAGTTGGTCAACATTGGACCACACAGAATGGGGAGTTGGTCAACACTGGACCACATAGAATGGGGAGTTGGTCAACACTGGACCACACAGAATGGGGAGTTGGTCAACATTGGACCACACAGAATGGGGAGTTGGTCAACACTGGACCACATAGAATGGGGAGTTGGTCAACACTGGACCACATAGAATGGGGAGGTGGTCAACATTAGATTACACAGAATGGGGAGGTGGTCAAAACTGGGCCACACAGAATTGGGAGGTGGTCAATATTGGACCACACAGAATGGGGAGGTGGTCCACATTGGACCACACAGAATGGGGACTTGTTTCACATCAGACTGCACAGGATGGGCAGTTGTTTAGCATCAGACCCCATGTGCCCCTCTGCTCCACCATCAATAAACTTGAATGAGCATGTAGGAGCAGTGTTACCAGCATACTCAGTTTACCATAAGACTCTCTGCCAGTGACCCCCACCTCCTCCTATCCAACTAAAGATTTATAGCAGATTCATAGTGTGTTGAAGTTGAGGGGCATTAAACGGGCGGTGACAGGGAAATGATGTGGGGGGCCACTTTCAGGGTTTTTATTGATAGCAACCTCCTGGTTTACATCGATCCAGCTTGTGTTGGGGCTCGGCGGCAGAGGTGCCCCAACTAACTAGACCCACGAGCAGCAATCCGAGGGGTTCCAGATGAAGAATCTCAGCCGTGCGGCAGGCTTGGAGGACTTGGCTGCTTACCAGACTTGGCTTTTTTCATTCCTTCCATTTTTCCGCACCATTTATCATGTTTATACGTGTCCAAGGTCTAATTTTATGGCCGCCGGCGTTCTTGCCCATTCAGTGTAATAACAATAACAATAATTCTAACTTTCACTTCCACTGCCTCCTGTCATACAGCTGGGGAGGAAGTAGAAAAGAGAGGGAGACATGAGAAAGAGATGGGAGAGAAAAAGAGAGACCAGAGTAGGGGGTGACAAAGAGCGACAGAGGAGAAAGAGAAGGCCAGTAACGGAGAGATGGGCGAGCGAGATGAGGCCAGACAGAAGTGTGGAGACGTCCCATGAGGCCTCGGTGTCAGCGATATGGTCCAGCAGCTGCAGGAGATGAGACGATAAGGCCAGAGTGGCTTTAAAGATTACACAATGAGTAACAGCAGGACACACACACACCACATGCAGCCCAGGAAGAAAGGAAGGAGGAAAGAAAGAGCCGGTCCGGTCGCATTGTAAACCTCACCACATGTAACCTGCCGTTGAGCTGTAATCATAATTCAGATTTTTATTTTTATGGCTGTTATATTGTTACCTGATACGAGGCAAACGGTTCCTTTGAGAAGGAACAGAAATAAACAAAGAACTTCTGACCCTCTCGTTTATCCTCACGGGCGAGAGACTCGTATGGGAGGCTTCTGTGGCTTTTATTTAGGGGTTATATTTAGAAGAGCTACAGCTGTGATTATAAAAGCCTACAGAAATTTTATATGAATGATTTCTGACTCACAGCTCACCGACACAAGCTGAGAATTTAAACTTTCAATCACTACCGTGGTTAAGTTCGTACACTCGTTTGAGTTTTGGGAACTACGTAAATAAGACATGGTGAAAATAAGATGCTTTGATTTTCTGTTTGAATTTGTTTTTGCTGTGAACGTCTGTTTTTATTTGGCTAGATTTGCTTACACGTCTTCAGACAGGAGTCACTGTGTTCACCTCCAGAAGGCCTCCAACCAAAGAACTACCTTCTCCTCCAGGTGGACTCCTACCAAAGAACTACCTTCTCCTCCAGGTGGACTCCTACCAAAGAACTGCCTTCTCCTTCAGACGGCCTCCAACCAAAAAACTACCCTTCCCTCCAGACAGCCTTCTGCCTTTCCTTCACATGCCCTTCTACTCAAGAACTACCTTCTCCTCCAGATGTCCTTCTGCTTTTCCTTCAGACGTCCTTCTACTTAAGAGCTATTTTCTCCTTCAGACGACCTTCTACTCAAAAACTACCTTCTCCTCTAGACGTCATTCTACTAAATAACTACCTTCTCCTCCAGATGCCCTTCTGCTTTGCCTTCACACGCCCTTCTACTCAAGAATTACTTTCTCCTCCAAATGACCTTCTGCTTTCACTCCAGACGTCATTCTACTAAATAACTACCTTCTCCTCCAAATGACATTCTGCTTTTCCTTTGGATGTCCTTCTACTCAAAAACTCTAGAAATACCTTTTCTCCAGACAACATTCTACTCAAGAACTACTCTCTTCTCCAGACGTCCTTCTCTTTAATAATTACCTTCTCCTCCAGACTCCCTTTTACTCAAGACCTAATTTTTTCCTCCAGATATCTTTCTACTTAAGAACTACCTTCTCCTCCAGACTCCATTTTACTCAAGACCTAATTTTTCCTCCAAACATCCTTCTACTTAAGAACTACCTTCTCCTCCAGACATCCTTCTACTCAAGAACTACCTTCTCCTCCAGATACCCTTCTACTCAAGAACTACCTTCTCCTCCAGACATCCTTCTACTCAAGAACTACCTTCTCCTCCAGACATTCTTCTACTCAAGAACTACCTTCTCCTCCAGATACCCTTCAGCTTAAGGACTACCTTCTCCTCCAGATACCCTTCTACTGAAGAACTACCTTCTCCTCCAGATACCCTTCTACTCAAGAACTACCTTCTCCTCCAGATACCCTTCTACTCAAGAATGACCTTTTACACCCAACTACCTCCTATTCAAGAATTACATTCTCATCTGGTTGACCTCCTGCTAAAGAATTACATTCTCCTCCAGACATCCTACTACTCAAGAATTACCTTCACCTCCAGATGTTCTTCTACTTATGACCTACCTTTTCCTCCAGACCTCCTTTTACTCAAGAACTACCTTCTCCTCCAGACTTCCTTCTACTCAAGAACTACCTTCTCCTCCGGACTCCCTTCTACTCATGAACAAGCTTCTCCTCGATTTCTAAGATCAGATGTGGTAAAACAACACCGTTCCTAAACTGCTTCCGTAATGTGGAAAATCTTAAATCAAATCTAAACTCTGGACCAAAGCTAGGAGGTGTCTGATATAAACTCCTGGTTCCTTCTCCAGCTCTGACACAGTTTAGTGACGTTCACTCGGTTACAATCAATGCAGGAAGAAATGAAGGCGAGTAAAAGAGCGCCAGAGCGAGAGTGGATGAAAGCGACGGGATGAGTTGGAGGTGTGACAGGTCTGAGATAGCGGGGTTATAGCAGAGAGTCTGATTATCGGAGGCAGTCCGCGGAGCGAGACGGAGAGAGTGAAAGAGAGAGGCCGGCGCTAAATCACATAATACACCCTCTAACAAACGCCGCCGACGCAGATAGCAAAAAGGCTAATGCACTTCTGCCAATATTAGATTCCCCATCCAAAATCTCAGCGCTGACCCGCGGCTGGACGTGACCAGCCAGAGGTAAATGGGTTCGGAATGAAAGAGAGAGGCCTCTGGGTCTCCTCTATCAGCGATACCTGCTGGAATGAAAGGCTGGGATTTGAATAAGAGAGGCTTTGAACCATGAGACCATGAACAGCGTGCTGGTCTGCAGCTACACTGTCAGAGTTAACCCCTTCTCAGCGACACCTACAGCCAGTTTCCACACCTCCAATCAGACTGCATACTTTCCTGAAACTACAGTCCAATCACACCTCACTCCCTGCTCCTACCACATAGTCCAACGTACCAACTACACCATCGTACTAACCTCTACACCACCATACTAAACACTACACCACCATACTAACCTCTACACCACCATACTAACCACTACACCACCATACTAACCACTACACCACCATACTAACCACTACACCACCATACTAACCACTACACCACCATACTAACCACTACACCACCATACTAACCACTACACCACCATACTAACCACTACACCACCGTACTAACCACTACACCACTATACTAACCACTAACCACACACAAACCATACTACCACACACCACCATACTAACCACTACACCACCATACTAACCACTACACCACCATACTAACCACTACACCATCATACTAACCACTACACCACCATACTAACCACTACACCACCATACTAACCACTACACCATCATACTAACCACTACACCACCATACTAACCACTACACCACCATACTAACCACTACACCACCGTACTACCACTACACCACTATACTAACCACTACACCACCATACTAACCACTACACACCATACTAACCACTACACCACCATACTAACCACTACACCACCATACTAACCACTACACCACCATACTAACCACTACACCACCATACTAAACACTACACCACCATACTAACCTCTACACCACCATACTAACCACTACACCACCGTACTAACCACTACACCACCATACTAACAACTACACCACCATACTAACCACTACACCACCATACTGACCACTACACCACCGTACTAACCACTACACCACCGTACTAACCACTACACCACCATACTGACCACTACACCACCATACTAACCTCTACACCACCAAACTAACCACGACACCACCATACTAACCACTACACCACCAAACTAACCACTACACCACCATACTAACCACTACACCATCATACTAACCTCTACACCACCAAACTAACCACGACACCACCATACTAACCACTACACCACCATACTAACCACAATACACCACCATACTAACCACTACACCACCATACTAACCACTACACCATCGTACTAACCCTACACCACCATACTAACCACTACACCACCGTACTAACCACTACACCACCATACTAACCACTACACCACCATACTAACCACTACACCACCATACTAACCTCTACACCACCATACTAACCACTACACCACCATACTAACCACTACACCACCATACTAACCACTACACCACCATACTAACCTCTACACCACCATACTAACCACTACCCACCATACTAACCACTACACCACCATACTAACCACTACACCACCATACTAACCTCTACACCACCGTACTAACCACTACACCACCATACTAACCACTACACCACCATACTAACCACTACACCACCATACTAACCTCTACACCACCGTACTAAATCACTACACCACCGTACTAACACTACACCACCATACTAACCACTACACCACCATACTAACCTCTACACCACCATACTAACCACTACACCACCAACTAACCACTACACCACCATACTAACCACTACACCACCATACTAACCACTACACCACCGTACTGACCACTACACCACCGTACTAACCACTACACCACCATACTAACCACTACACAACCATACTAACCACTACACCACTGTACTAACCACTACAGCACCTTACTGACCACTACACCACCATACTAACCACTACACCACCATACTAACCTCTACACCACCGTACTAATCACTACACCACCATACTAACCACTACACCACCATACTAACCTCTACACCACCGTACTAACCACTACACCACCATACTAACCACTACACCACCATACTAACCACTACACCACCATACTAACCACTACACCACCATACTAACCTCTACACCACCGTACTAATCACTACACCACCGTACTAACCACTACACCACCATACTAACCACTACACCACTCAACTAACAACTACACCACCATACTAACCACTACACACACCATACTAACCACTACACCACCATACTAACCTCTACACCACCGTACTAACCTCTACACCACCGTACTAATCACTACACCACCGTACTAACCACTACACCACCATACTAACCACTACACCACCATACTAACCACTACACCACCGTACTAACCACTACACCACCTTACTAACCACTACACCACCTTACTAACCACTACACCACCGTACTAACCACTACACCACCGTACTGACCATTACACCACCATACTGACCACTACACAACCGTACTAACCACTACACCACCGTACTGACCATTACACCACCGTACAAACCACTACACCACCATACTAACCACTACACCACCATACTGACCACTACACCACCGTACTAACCACTACACCACCATACTAACCACTACACCACCATACTAACCACTACACCCCCATACTGAGAACTACACCACCGTACTAATCACTACACCACCGTACTACCACTACACCACCATACTAACCACTACACCACCGTACTAACCACTACAACACCATACTAACCACTACACCACCATACTAACACTACACCACCGTACAAACCACTACACCCACCGTACTAATACTACACCACGAATACATACCCACCTTACTAACCACTACACCACCTGTACTAACCACTACACCACCTACTAACGATTACACCACCAGTACTACCCACTACACAACCGTACTAACCAGCTACACTACACACCGTAGCTGACCATTACACCACCTTACAGACCACTACTCCACCTTACTAACCACTACACCACCATACTGACCACTACACCACGTACTGACCACTACACCACCATACTAACCACTACACCACCGTACTAACCACTACACCACCATACTAACCGGCACACCACCGTACTAACCGCTACACCACCGTACTAACCACTACACCACCGTACTGACCACTACACCACCATACTAACCACTACACCACCATACTAACCACTACACCACCATACTGAGAACTACACCACCGTACTAATCACTACACCACCGTACTAACCACTACACCACCATACTGAGAACTACACCACCGTACTATCACTACACCACCATACTAACCACTACCCCACCATACTAACCACTACACCATCATACTAACCACTACACCACCATACTGAGAACTACACCACCGTACTAATCACTACACCACCGTACTAACCACTACACCACCATACTGAGAACTACACCACCGTACTATCACTACACCACCATACTAACCACTACCCCACCATACTAACCACTACACCACCATACTAACCACTACACCACCGTACTGACCACTACACCACCGTACTAACCACTACACCACCATACTAACCACTACCCCACCATACTAACCACTACAACCCACCATACTAACCACTAACACCACCGTACTGACCACTACACCACCGTACTAACCACTACACCACCGTACTAACCACTACACCACCATACTGACCACTACACCACCATACTAACCACTACACCACCGTACTAACCACTACACCACCATACTAACCGGCACACCACCGTACTAACCGCTACACCACCGTACTAACCACTACACCACCGTACTGACCACTACACCACCATACTAACCACTACACCACCGTACTAATCACTACACCACCATACTAACCACTACACCACCGTACTAACCACTACACCACCGTACTAACCACTACACCACCGTACTGACCATTACACCACCGTACTGACCACTACACAACCGTACTAACCACTACACCACCATACTAACCACTACACCACCATACTGACCACTACACCACCGTACTAACCACTACACCACCGTACTGACCATTACACCACCGTACTGACCACTACACAACCGTACTAACCACTACACCACCATACTGACCACTACACCACCATACTAACCACTACACACCGTACTAACCACTACACACCACCATACTGACCACTACAACCACCGTACTGACAACTACACAACCGTACTAACCACTACACCACCATACAAACCACTACACCACCGCACTAACCACTACACCACCGCACTAACCACTACACCACCGTACTAACCACTACACCATCATACTAACCACTACACCACCATACTAACCACTACACCCACCATACTAACCACTACACCACTACACACCGTACTGACCACTACACCACCGTACTAAACACTACACCACCATACTAACCACTACACCACCATACCATACTGACCACTACACCACCATACTACCACTACACCACCGTACTAACCACTACACCACCATACTAACCGCCACACCACCGTACTAACCGCTACACCACCGTACTAACCACTACACCACCGTACTAACCACTACACCACCGTACTACCCACTACACCACCGTACTAACCACTACACTACCGTACTGACCATTACACCACCATACTGACCACTACACAACCGTACTAACCACTACACCACCATACTAACCACTACACCACCATACTGACCACTACACCACCGTACTAACCACTACACCACCGTACTGTCCATTACACCACCGTACTGACAACTACACAACCGTACTAACCACTACAACCACCATACTGACCACTACACCACCATACTAACCACTACACCACCGTACTAACCACTACACCACCATACTGACCACTACACCACCGTACTGACCACTACACAACCATACTAACCACTACACCACCACCATACTAACCACTACACCACCATACTGACCACTACACCACCGTACTAACCACTACACCACCATACTAACCACTACACCACCGTACTAACCACTACACCACCATACTAACCACTACACCACCGTACTAACCACTACACCACCATACTAACCACTACACCACCATACTAACCACTACACCACCGTACTGACCACTACCCCACCATACTAACCACTACACCACCAAACTGACCACTACACCACCATACTAACCACTACACCACCGTACTAACCACTACACCACCATACTGACCACTACACCACCGTACTGACCACTACACAACCGTACTGACCACTACACCACCATACTAACCATACACCACCATACTGACCACTACACCACCGTACTAACCACTACACCACCGTACTAACCACTACACCACCGTACAAACCACTACACCACCATACTAACCACTAACACCCATACTAACCACTACACCACCATACTAACCACTACACCACCATACTAACCACTACACCACCGTACTAACCACTACACCACCATACTGAGAACTACACCACCGTACTAATCACTACACCAACCAGACTAACCACGACTCCACCAGACTAACCGCAGACTCCCTCCATACTAACACTAAACCCCCAGTACAATCCCACTACACCACCATGACGAAACCTACGTCACCCACCCATACTAACCACTACACACCGTACTGACCACGACACCACCGTACTAAACCACTATCACCACCATACCTTACCTACTACAACCACCAACTACTACCACTACAGCACCTTACGACCACTACACCACCAGACTAACCCTCATACTCCTCCAATACGGACCAGTACAAACTCATCGATACTACCCTCTACACCACCATACTAAACCACTACATCCACCCTACTGATGAACTACACTCACCGTGAGCTAATGCACTACTACCCACCATATCAAACCACTACACCACCCGTACTAACCACTACACCTCCAATCTAACCCCGACACCACCAGATCTAACCACGTCCTACCCACCAACTACTAACCACTACACACCCATCCGTGTCTATTAACACTACACCACCATACTAACCACTACACCACCATACTAACCACTACAGCACCTTACTGACCACTACACCACCATACTAACCACTACACCACCATACGGACCAGTACACCATCATACTAACCACTACACCACCATACTAACCACTACACCACCATACTAACCACTACACCACCGTACTGACCACTACACCACCATACTAACCACTACACCACCGTACTAACCACTACACCACCATACTGAGAACTACACCACCGTACTAATCACTACACCACCATACTAACCACTACACCACCATACTAACCTCTACACCACCATACTAACCACTACACCACCATACAAACCACTACACCACCATACTAACCACTACACCACCATACTAACCACTACACCACCGTACTGACCACTACACCACCGTACTAACCACTACACCACCAACTAACCACTACACCACTGTACTAACCACTACAGCACCTTACTGACCACTACACCACCATACTAACCACTACACCACCATACTGACCAGTACACCATCATATTAACCACTACACCACCATACTAAACACTTACACCCACCCATACTAACCACTACACCACCATACTAACCTCTACACCTCACATACTAACCACTACACCACCATACAAACCACCTACACCCACCATCTAACCACTAAACCACCATACTAACCATTACACCCATCGTACTGACCACATACACAGCCGTACACCGTACGACCACTACAACACCACCGTACTAACCACTACTACACCACCGCACTAACCACTACACCACCGTACTAACCAGCTACACCATCATACCATAACCGACTACACCACATACCTAACCACTACACCCACCATAATAACCACTACACCACCGTAATGACCACTACACCACCCGTACTAACCTCTACACTCACCATAGCTAACCACGACACCACCATACTGACCACTTCACACCACCCATACTGACCACTACACCACCGGTACTAACCACTACTAACCACCATACTAACAGCCACACCACCTGTACTAACCGATCTACACCACCGTACTAACCACTACCACCACCGTACTAACCACAACACCACCGTACTAACCACTACACCACCGGTACTAACCACTACACCACCATACTGACCACTACACAACCGTACGAACCACTACTCCACCATACTAACCACTACAACCACCATACTGACCACTACAACCACCGTACTAACCACTACACCACCGTACTGACCATTACACCACCGTAGCTGACCACTACACAACCGTACTAACCACTACACCACCATACTGACCACTACACCACCATACTAACCACTACACCACCGTACTAACCACTACACCACCATTACTGACCACTACACCACCGTACTGACCACTACACACACCGTACTAACCACTCTCCACCATACTAACCACTACACCACCATACTGACCACTACACCACCGTACTAACCACTACACCACCATACTAAACCACTACACACCGTACTAACCACTACACCACCATACTAACCACTACACCACCGTACTAACCACTACAACCACCATACTAAACCACTACACCACCATATACTAACCACTACACCACCGTACTGACCACTACACCACCATACTAACCACTACACCACCATACTAACCACTACACCACCATACTGAGAACTACACCACCGTACTAATCACTACACCACCGTACTAACCACTACACCACCATACTGAGAACTACACCCACCGTACTATCACTACACCACCATACTAACCACTACCCCACCATACTAACCACTACACCATCATACTAACCACTACACCATCATACTAACCACTACACCACCATACTAACCACTACACCACCGTACTAGCCACTACACCACCGTACTGACCACTACACCACCGTACTAACCACTACACCACCATACTAACCACTGCACCACCATACTGACCACTAGACCACCATACTAACCACTACACCACCATACTAACCACTACACCACCATACTAACCGCCACACCACCGTACTGACCGCTACACCACCGTACTAACCGCTACACCACCGTACTAACCACTACACCACCGTACTAATCACTACACCACCATACTGACCAGTACACCAGCATACTAACCACCACACCACCATACTAACCACTACACCACCGTACTGACCACTACACTACCATACTAACCACTACACCACCATACTGACCACTACACTATTGTGCTGCCTCAACTGAACATTAAAACTGTAATTGCATTTTTGGTTAGGAGGGCATGATGCAGGGTGCTGATTGGTTGGGAAGTTTAATATACAGTTTAATGAAGATTCAGTGTCCTCGTGTTTAAGATCAGAACCGGAATGTCCTGGTCACTTCATTACACACAGCTGTGCACATCTGCCGCTCTGCCATCCATCAACATGTCAGGTCCTGATTCTTCTCATATACTGAATGAGGAAACGTGTCATGGTGCACACGGAGAACGATGGCGAGCGCGCTGGAGACCGAGCGCTCAGCAAGAAACCGAGAGATCTCACTCAATGACTCCGCCAGCTGAGATTAATGTGATCACTCCACACTGCAGCACCCACATCTGAGACTGTCCGACCTACTGTACCACATACAACATCACTGTCTGCCCTACAGAACCCGTAAAGAAAGGTGTTTCTGATAAAGTGGCCAGATACAGGAAGTACAAGCTTGGTATTTCTAATAAAGTGGCCAGTTAGTGGAAGTACAAGGTGGGTGTTTCTAATAATGTGGCCAATTAATGGAAGTACAAGGCCGGTGTTTCTAAAAAAGTGGCCAAATAGTGGAAGTACAAAGTAGGTGTTTCTAATAAACTGACCAGTTAGTGGAAATACAAAGTAGGTGTTTCTAATAAAGTGACCAGTTAGAAGAAGAATAAGGTGGGTGTTTCTAATAAATTGGCCACTTATTGGAAGTACACCGTAGTTGTTTCTAATAAAGTGGCCAGTTAATTAAAATACACCATAGTTGTTTCTAATAAAGTGGCCAGTTAATTGAAATACACCGTAGTTGTTTCTAATAAAGTGGCCAGTTTGTGGAAGAAGATTGGATGTATTTTTAATAAAGTGGTCAGTTAGTGGAAGTACAAGGTAGGTGTTTCTAATAAAGTGGCCAGTTAGTGGAAATACACCGTAGTTGTTTCTAATAAAGTGGCCAGTTAATTGAAATACACCATAGTTGTTTCTAATAAAGTGGCCAGTTAATTGAAATACACCGTAGTTGTTTCTAATAAAGTGGCCAGTTAATTGAAATACACCGTAGTTGTTTCTAATAAAGTGGCCAGTTAATTGAAATACACCGTAGTTGTTTCTAATAAAGTGGCCAGTTAATTGAAATACACCGTAGTTGTTTCTAATAAAGTGGCCAGTTTGTGGAAGAAGATTGGATGTATTTTTAATAAAGTGGTCAGTTAGTGGAAGTACAAGGTAGGTGTTTCTAATAAAGTGGCCAGTTAGTGGAAGTACAAGGTAGGAGTTTCTAATAAAGTGACCAGTTAATCGAAATACACCGTAGTTGTTTCTAATAAAGTGGCCAGTTAATTGAAATACACCGTAGTTGTTTCTAATAAAGTGGCCAGTTAATTGAAATACACCGTAGTTGTTTCTAATAAAGTGGGCCAGTTAATTGTAATTCACCGTAGTTGTTCTAATAAAGTGGCCAGTTAATTGAAATACATCGTAGTTGTTTCTAATAAAGTGGCCATTTAATTGAAATACACCGTAGTTGTTTCTAATAAAGTGGCCAGTTAATTGAAATACACCGTAGTTGTTTCTAATAAAGTGGCCAGTTAATTGAAATACACCGTAGTTGTTTCTAATAAAGTGGCCAGTTTGTGGGAGCTGTGTGCAGTTTCTCTCTGAGGTCAGTTGATTGACCTACACTGAGCTACATCCACTAACGAACATTATCCTTGATTTGCCGACATTCAGACTCGGCGGAAAGCTTGGTGAGTGGTCGGAAGTCTGTTGTGTGAGTGTTTCACGCTCAGAGCGAGGGAAGCAGGAGAAGAGGGAAGGGCGTTCGTGAATAGAGGATTAAATGTGTCACGATCATCGGGGAGTCCTTGAGTGTTCGGTGGCTTTTTGTTGTTTAGGATGGAGGAATTCACCTGAGGCTCACCGAGCTCCCATTATCTCAGAGAGGAAGTCCGCTCCCCTCCGCTGATCCTCTCCTCCCTCTTTTGTTTCACTCGTCCTCGCCAAAGTCAGCGCCTTGAACAACTGAAACCTGTCGAAACAGGACCAGTTAAACATCTCTCTCTGGAGAAGAGAAAGAGAAAAGAGGGCAACCTGGGTCAGAACAGCTGACTCGATGAGTCATGGAGCAGCATTGTCTCTTCTCCTCTCATCACTTTGCCTCTCTTCTCCTCTCTTCTCCTCTCTTCTCTTCTCTTTTCCTCTCTTCTCTCATCTCTTCTCTTTTCCTCTCTTCTC
Source organism: Megaleporinus macrocephalus (assembly GCA_021613375.1). NCBI lineage: Eukaryota > Metazoa > Chordata > Actinopteri > Characiformes > Anostomidae > Megaleporinus > Megaleporinus macrocephalus. The sequence goes on along the minus strand of CM038713.1, from coordinate 2,676,928 downwards.
CTCTTGTCTCTTCTCCTCTTGTCTATTCTCCTCTATCTCTTTCTTTCTCTTCTCCTCTCTTCTCTTCTCTTTTCCTCTCTTCTCCTCTCCTCTCTTCTCCCTTATCTCTTTTCCTCTCTTTTCCTGTCTTCTCTTCTCTTTTCCTCTCTTCTCTTCTCTCTCTCATCTCTTTCTTCTCTTTTCCTCTCTTCTTTTGTCTCTTCTCTCTACTAATTTCCTCTCTTTTCTTCTCTTTTCTTTTCCTCTCTTCTCTCCTCTGTTCTCTTAGTCTCCTCTCCACTCTTTTCTTCTCCTCTCCTCTCATCTCTTCTCCTCTCTTCTCTTTTCCTCTCTTCTCATCTCTTCTCGTCTCTTCTCTTTTTTGTCTCTTCTCTCTACTACTTTCCTCTCTTTTCTTCTCTTTTCCTCTCTTCTCTTCTCCCTTCTCTTCTGTTTTCCTCTCCTCTCTTATCCTCTCTATTCTCTTCTCTTCTCCTTCTCCTCTCTTCTTTCCTTCTCATTTCCTCTTTTCTCCTCTCCTCTCTTCTCCTTTTCTCTTCCTTTCTGTTTTCCTCACTTCTCTCCTCTCTTCTCTTCTCATTTCCTCTCTTCTCCTCTCCTCTCTTCTCCTCTCTTCTCTTTTCACTCATTTTCTCTTCTCATTTCCTCTCTTCTTTTTTCTTCTCTTCTCTCTCTTCTCTTCTCCTCTCTTCTCTTTTCCTCTCTTCTCTTTTACTCTCTTCTCAGCCTCTTCTCTCCTCTTCTCTTCTCCTCTCCTCTTCATTGTCTTCTTCTCTCGCCTTTTCTATTCTCTTCTCTTTTCTCTTCTTAACTCTTACCCTCCTTTTCTGTTCTCTCCTCATCTTTTCTCCTCTTCTCTCCTCTTCTCTTCTCACCTCACCCTTTGCTCCTTTTTTCTTCTCTTCTTTTCTCCTTTCTTCTTATTTTTTCTCTTCTTTTTTTTTCAACATTCCTTTTTCTTAAACTCATTTTCTTCTCTTTTCTGCTCCCCTCTTCTCTCCTCTTCTCTCTTCCTTCCCCATTCTTTCTTCTTTCCTACTTTTTCTTTCTTCTCTTCTCTTCTTTTCTTTTCTCTTCTTTTCTTTCTCAACATTCATGTTCTCTTTTAAACAATTCTCTTCGTGTCTCCTTTTATTTTTCTTTTATTCTATTTTCCTCTCTTCTCTTTTATCCTATTCTCTTTCCTTCTCTTCTTTCTTCTCTTTTCTTCTTTTTTTTTATATCTTTTTTAATGTATCTTTTCTACTTCTTTCTTCTTCTCTCTCCTTTTTTCACTGGTTCATCACTCTTGTTGTAAATTAGGCCCAAATGTTTAGTTTGTGCTGGTATTTGCTGTTTTCTTCTCGTGGATCAGATCAAAGCTGGTGGTTCTTATCTGAGTCTTTTCATCACTGCTCGCTGAATGGATTTAATAATCTCTCCAACATCTTCACAGTGTGTCCGCAGCGTCTCAACCCCACGCCCAACATCCGAAAACAGCAGCCGTACTGTTCGTTCCAGCCGTCCGTAATAGAATTAATGACCGCCCCATTAACAGTTTAATCAGTTTTACAAAGGTTAATCAGATCCGAGACTAATTAAAATCTGATATCTGGCTATTCTACTGATTATTTTAATCTAATCTGAAGTCCAGTCTGGTGGTGTTTGCTGAAACAGCAGCAGCTGAATTGTTAGTAAATTATATTAACAGTATTCTGACTAAACTCTTCAAATAAATATAAAACAAACCATTCGATAAATTTAAATGTTAATTTGATACGTTAACAGAAATTACCTAATCTAAATTATAATCTGTGCCTAAAGACGTGGATGGATGAAAAATCTGATGTAGAAAATTATTTAGAGATGCAGTGAGTGCATTACTGCTAGGGAGAATGATCCACCACCCAAATCATTCAGTGGTCACAGGACACTGCCCAGAGGATGGTGTCCACAGGACACTGCCCAACAAGACACTGCCAGAGGATGCCGCCCACAGAATACTGCCGACCAGAATGCTGCCAACAAGACACTGCCCAGAGGATGCCGCCCACAGAATACTGCCGACAGAATGCTGCCAGAAGACACTGCCCACAGGTTGCTACCCATAGGATTCTGCCCACAGGACGCTGCCCACAGGACATTGCCCAAAGGATGCTGCCCACAGGATGCTGCCCACAGGATGTTGCTCACAGGACGCTACCCCACAGGATACTGCCCACAGGATGCTGCCCACAGAACATTGCCCA
>CM038713.1:2657532-2673700 GCA_021613375.1 Megaleporinus macrocephalus | reverse complement strand
TACTAACCACTACAGCACTTTACTGACCACTACACCACCATACTAACCAACTACACCACCATACGGACCAGTACACCATCATACTAACCACTACACCACCATACTAACCACGACACCACCATACTAACCACTACACCTACCGTACTGACCACTACACCACCATACTAACCACTACACCACCGTACTAACCACTACACCACCGTACTGAGAACTACACCACCGTACTAATCACTACACCAACATACTAACACTACATCACCGTACTAACCGCTACACCACGTTGCTAACCACTAAACCACCATACAAACCACTACACCACCATACTAACCACTACACCACCATACTAACCACTACACCACCGTACTGACCACTACACCACCGTACTAACCACTACACCACCATACTAACCACTACACCACCATACTACCACTACACCACTGTACTAACCACTACAGCACCTTACTGACCACTACACCACCATACTAAACCACTACACCACCATACTGACCAGTACACCATCATACTAACCACTACACCCACCATAACTAACCACTACACCACCTTACTAACCACTACACCACCATACTAACCACTACACCACCATACTAAACCACTACACCACCATACTAACCACTACACACCATACTAACCTCTACACCACCATACTAACCACTACACCACCATACAAACCACTACACCACCATACTAACCACTACACCACCATACTAACCATTACACCATCGTACTGACCACTACACCACCGTACTAACCACTACACCACCATACTAACCACTACACCACCGCACTAACCACTACACCACCGTACTAACCACTACACCATCATACTAACCACTACACCACCATACTAACCACTACACCACCATACTAACCACTACACCACCGTACTGACCACTACACCACCGTACTAACCACTACACCACCATACTAACCACTACACCACCATACTGACCACTACACCACCATACTGACCACTACACCACCGTACTAACCACTACACCACCATACTAACCGCCACACCACCGTACTAACCGCTACACCACCGTACTAACCACTACACCACCGTACTAACCACTACACCGCCGTACTGACCACTACACCACCATACTAACCACTACACCACCGTACTAACCACTACACCACCGTACTACCCACTACACCACCGTACTAACCACTACACCACCGTACTGACCATTACACCACCATACTGACCACTACACAACCGTACTAACCACTACACCACCATACTAACCACTACACCACCATACTGACCACGACACCACCGTACTAACCACTACACCACCGTACTGACCATTACACCACCGTACTGACCACTACACAACCGTACTAACCACTACACCACCATACTGACCACTACACCACCATACTAACCACTACACCACCGTACTAACCACTACACCACCATACTGAGAACTACACCACCGTACTAATCACTACACCACCATACTAACCACTACACCACCATACTAACCACTACACCACCATACTAACCACTACACCACCATACTAACCACTACACCACCGTACTAACCACTACACCACCATACTGAGAACTACACCACCGTACTAATCACTACACCACCATACTAACCACTACACCACCATACTAACCTCTACACCACCATACTAACCACTACACCACCATACAAACCACTACACCACCATACTAACCACTACACAACCATACTAACCTCTACACCACCATACTAACCACTACACCACCATACAAACCACTACACCACCGTACTAATCACTACACCACCGTACTAACCACTACACCACCATACTAACCACTACACCACTGTACTAACCACTACACCACCATACTAACCACTACACCACCGTACTAACCACTACACCACCGTACTAACCACTACACCACCGTACTGACCATTACACCACCGTACTGACCACTACACAACCGTACTAACCACTACACCACCATACTGACCACTACACCAACATACTAACCACTACACCACCGTACTAACCACTACACCACCGTACTGACCACTACACAACCGTACAAACCACTACACCACCATACTAACCACTACACCACCATACTGACCACTACACCACCGTACTGACCACTACACCACCATACTAACCAATACACCACCGTACTATCCACTACACCACCATACTGAGAACTACACCACCGTACTATCACTACACCACCATACTAACCACTACCCCACCATACTAACCACTACACCATCATACTAACCACTACACCATCATACTAACCACTACACCACCATACTAACCACTACACCACCATACTAACCACTACACCACCATACTAACCACTACACCACCGTACTGACCACTACACCACCGTACTAACCACTACACAGCCATACTAACCACTACACCACCGTACTAACCACTACACCACCGTACTGACCATTACACCACCGTACTGACCACTACACAACCGTACTAACCACTACACCACCATACTGACCACTACACCACCATACTAACCACTACACCACCGTACTAACCACTACACCACCATACTGACCACTACACCACCGTACTGACCACTACACAACCGTACTGACCACTAAACCACCATACTAACCACTACACCACCATACTGACCACTACACCACCGTACTAACCACTACACCACCGTACAAACCACTACACCACCATACTAACCACTACACCACCATACTAACCACTACAGCAGCTTACTGACCACTACACCACCATACTAACCACTACACCACCATACGGACCAGTACACCATCATACTAACCACTACACCACCATACTAACCACTACACCACCATACTGAGAACTACACCACCGTACTAATCACTACACCACCATACTAACCACTACACCACCGTACTAACCACTACACCACCATACTAACCACTACACCACCATACTAACCACTACACCACCATACTAACCACTACACCACCGTATTAACCACTACACCACCATACTAACCACTACACCACCATACTAACCACTACAGCACTTTACTGACCACTACACCACCATACTAACCACTACACCACCATACGGACCAGTACACCATCATACTAACCACTACACCACCATACTAACCACTACACCACCATACTAACCACTACACCACCGTACTGACCACTACACCACCATACTAACCACTACACCACCGTACTAACCACTACACCACCGTACTGAGAACTACACCACCGTACTAATCACTACACCACCATACTAACCACTACACCACCATACTAACCTCTACACCACCGTACTAACCACTACACCACCATACAAACCACTACACCACCATACTAACCACTACACCACCATACTAACCACTACACCACCGTACTGACCACTACACCACCGTACTAACCACTACACCACCATACTAACCACTACACCACCATACTAACCACTACACCACTGTACTAACCACTACAGCACCTTACTGACCACTACACCACCATACTAACCACTACACCACCATACTGACCAGTACACCATCATACTAACCACTACACCACCATACTAACCACTACACCACCTTACTAACCACTACACCACCATACTAACCACTACACCACCATACTAACCACTACACCACCATACTAACCACTACACCACCATACTAACCTCTACACCACCATACTAACCACTACACCACCATAACAAACCACTACACCACCATACTAACCACTACACCACCATACTAACCATTACACCATCGTACTGACCACTACACCACCGTACTAACCACTACACCACCATACTAACCACTACACCACCGCACTAACCACTACACCACCGTACTAACCACTACACCATCATACTAACCACTACACCACCATACTAACCACTACACCACCATACTAACCACTACACCACCGTACTGACCACTACACCACCGTACTAACCACTACACCACCATACTAACCACTACACCACCATACTGACCACTACACCACCATACTGACCACTACACCACCGTACTAACCACTACACCACCATACTAACCGCCACACCACCGTACTAACCGCTACACCACCGTACTAACCACTACACCACCGTACTAACCACTACACCGCCGTACTGACCACTACACCACCATACTAACCACTACACCACCGTACTAACCACTACACCACCGTACTACCCACTACACCACCGTACTAACCACTACACCACCGTACTGACCATTACACCACCATACTGACCACTACACAACCGTACTAACCACTACACCACCATACTAACCACTACACCACCATACTGACCACGACACCACCGTACTAACCACTACACCACCGTACTGACCATTACACCACCGTACTGACCACTACACAACCGTACTAACCACTACACCACCATACTGACCACTACACCACCATACTAACCACTACACCCACCGTACTAACCACTACACCACCATACTGACCACTACACCACCGTACTGACCACTACACAACCGTACTAACCACTACACCACCATACTAACCACTACACCACCATACTGACCACTACACCACCGTACTAACCACTACACCACCATACTAACCACTACACCACCGTACTAACCACTACACCACCGTACTAACCACTACACCACCATACTGACCACTACACCACCGTACTGACCACTACACAACCGTACTGACCACTACACCACCATACTAACCACTACACCACCATACTGACCACTACACCACCGTACTAACCACTACACCACCGTACTAACCACTACACCACCGTACAAACCACTACACCACCATACTAACCACTACACCACCATACTAACCACTACACCACCATACTAACCACTACACCACCGTACTAACCACTTCACCACCATACTGAGAACTACACCACCGTATAATCACTACACCACCATACTAACCACTACACACCATACTAACCTCTACACCACCATACTAACCACTACACCACCATACAAACCACTACACCACCATACTAACCACTACACCACCGTACTGACCACTACACCACCGTACTAACCACTACACCACCATACTAACCACTACACCACCATACTAACCACTACAGCACCTTACTGACCACTACACCACCATACTAACCACTACACCACCATACGGACCAGTACACCATCATACTAACCACTACACCACCATACTAACCACTACACCATCCATACTGAGAACTACACCACCGTACTAATCACTACACCACCATACTAACCACTACACCACCGTACTAACCACTACACCTCCATACTAACCACTACACCACCATACTAACCACTACACACCATACTAACCACTACACCACCGTATTAACCACTACACCACCATACTAACCACTACACCACCATACTAAACCACTACAGCACTTTACTGACCACTACACCACCATACTAACCACTACACCACCATACGGACCAGTACACCATCATACTAACCACTACACCACCATACTAACCACTACACACCATACTAACCACTACACCACCGTACTGACCACTACACCACCATACTAACCACTACACCACCGTACTAACCACTACACCACCATACTGAGAACTACACCACCGTACTAATCACTACACCACCATACTAACCACTACACCACCATACTAACCTCTACACCACCATACTAACCACTACACCACCATACAAACCACTACACCACCATACTAACCACTACACCACCATACTAACCACTACACCACCGTACTGACCACTACACCACCTACTAACCACTACACCACCATACTAACCACTACACCACCATACTAACCACTACACCACCTGTACTAACCACTACAGCACCTTACTGACCACTACACCACCATACTAACCACTACACCACCATACTGACCAGTACACCCATCATACTAACCACTACACCACCATACTAACCACTACACCACCTTACTAACCACTACACCACCATACTAACCACTACACCACCATACTAACCACTACACCACCATACTAACCACTACACCACCATACTAACCTCTACACCACCATACTAACCACTACACCACCATACAAACCACTACACCACCATACTAACCACTACACCACCATACTAACCATTACACCATCGTACTGACCACTACACCACCGTACTAACCACTACACCACCCATACTAACCACTACACCACCGCACTAACCACTACACCACCGTACTAACCACTACACCATCATACTAACCACTACACCACCATACTAACCACTACACCACCATACTAACCACTACACCACCGTACTGACCACTACACCACCGTACTAACCACTACACCACCATACTAACCACTACACCACCATACTGACCACTACACCACCATACTGACCACTACACCACCGTACTAACCACTACACCACCATACTAACCGCCACACCACCGTACTAACCGCTACACCACCGTACTAACCACTACACCACCGTACTAACCACTACACCACCGTACTGACCACTACACCACCATACTAACCACTACACCACCGTACTAACCACTACACCACCGTACTACCCACTACACCACCGTACTAACCACTACACCACCGTACTGACCATTACACCACCATACTGACCACTACACAACCGTACTAACCACTACACCACCATACTAACCACTACACCACCATACTGACCACTACACCACCGTACTAACCACTACACCACCGTACTGACCATTACACCACCGTACTGACCACTACACAACCGTACTAACCACTACACCACCATACTGACCACTACACCACCATACTAACCACTACACCACCGTACTAACCACTACACCACCATACTGACCACTACACCACCGTACTGACCACTACACAACCGTACTAACCACTACACCACCATACTAACCACTACACCACCATACTGACCACTACACCACCGTACTAACCACTACACCACCATACTAACCACTACACCACCGTACTAACCACTACACCACCGTACTAACCACTACACCACCATACTAACCACTACACCACCATACTAACCACTACACCACCGTACTGACCACTACACCACCATACTAACCACTACACCACCGTACTAACCACTACACCACCATACTGAGAACTACACCACCGTACTAATCACTACACCACCGTACTAACCACTACACCACCATACTGAGAACTACACCACCGTACTATCACTACACCACCATACTAACCACTACCCCACCATACTAACCACTACACCATCATACTAACCACTACACCATCATACTAACCACTACACCACCATACTAACCACTACACCACCGTACTAGCCACTACACCACCGTACTGACCACTACACCACCGTACTAACCACTACACCACCATACTAACCACTGCACCACCATACTGACCACTAGACCACCATACTAACCACTACACCACCGTACTAACCACTACACCACCATACTAACCGCCACACCACCGTACTAACCGCTACACCACCGTACTAACCGCTACACCACCGTACTAACCACTACACCACCGTACTAATCACTACACCACCATACTGACCACTACACCAGCATACTAACCACCACACCACCGTACTGACCACTACACTACCATACTAACCACTACACCACCATACTGACCACTACACTATTGTGCTGCCTCAAACTGAACATTAAAACTGTAATTGCATTTTTGGTTAGGAGGGCATGATGCAGGGTGCTGATTGGTTGGGAAGTTTAATATACAGTTTAATGAAGATTCAGTGTCTCGTGTTTAAGATCAGAACCGGAATGTCCTGGTCACTTCATTACACACAGCTGTGCACATCTGCCGCTCTGCCATCCATCAACATGTCAGGTCCTGATTCTTCTCATATACTGAATGAGGAACGTGTCATGGTGCACACGGAACGATGGCGAGCGCGCTGGAGACCGAGCGCTCAGCAAGAAACCGAGAGATCTCACTCAATGACTCCGCCAGCTGAGATTAATGTGATCACTCCACACTGCAGCACCCACATCTGAGACTGTCCGACCTACTGTACCACATACAACATCACTGTCTGCCCTACAGAACCCGTAAAGAAAGGTGTTTCTGATAAAGTGGCCAGATACAGGAAGTACAAGCTTGGTATTTCTAATAAAGTGACCAGTTAGTGGAAGTACAAGGTGGGTGTTTCTAATAATGTGGCCAATTAATGGAAGTACAAGGCCGGTGTTTCTAAAAAAGTGGCCAAATAGTGGAAGTACAAAGTAGGTGTTTCTAATAAACTGACCAGTTAGTGGAAATACAAAGTAGGTGTTTCTAATAAAGTGACCAGTTAGAAGAAGAATAAGGTGGGTGTTTCTAATAAATTGGCCACTTATTGGAAGTACACCGTAGTTGTCTCTAATAAAGTGGCCAGTTAATTAAAATACACCATAGTTGTTTCTAATAAAGTGGCCAGTTAATTGAAATACACCGTAGTTGTTTCTAATAAAGTGGCCAGTTTGTGGAAGAAGATTGGATGTATTTTTAATAAAGTGGTCAGTTAGTGGAAGTACAAGGTAGGTGTTTCTAATAAAGTGGCCAGTTAGTGGAAGTACAAGGTAGGAGTTTCTAATAAAGTGACCAGTTAGTGGAAATACAAGGTAGGAGTTTCTAATAAAGTGGCCAGTTAGAAGAAGAATAAGGTAGGAGCTTCTAATAAAGTGGCCAGTTAATTGAAATACACCGTAGTTGTTTCTAATAAAGTGGACAGTTAATTGAAATACACCGTAGTTGTTTCTAATAAAGTGGCCAGTTAATTGAAATACACCGTAGTTGTTTCTAATAAAGTGGCCAGTTAATTGAAATACATCGTAGTTGTTTCTAATAAAGTGGCCATTTAATTGAAATACACCGTAGTTGTTTCTAATAAAGTGGCCAGTTAATTGAAATACACCATAGTTTTTTCTAATAAAGTGGCCAGTTAATTGAAATACACCGTAGTTGTTTCTAATAAAGTGGCCAGTTAATTGAAATACACCGTAGTTGTTTCTAATAAAGTGGCCAGTTAATTGAAATACACCGTAGTTGTTTCTAATAAAGTGGCCAGTTAATTGAAATACACCGTAGTTGTTTCTAATAAAGTGGCCAGTTAATTGAAATACATCGTAGTTGTTTCTAATAAAGTGGCCATTTAATTGAAATACACCGTAGTTGTTTCTAATAAAGTGGCCAGTTAATTGAAATACACCATAGTTTTTTCTAATAAAGTGGCCAGTTAATTGAAATACACCGTAGTTGTTTCTAATAAAGTGGCCAGTTAATTGAAATACACCGTAGTTGTTTCTAATAAAGTGGCCAGTTAATTGAAATACACCGTAGTTGTTTCTAATAAAGTGGCCAGTTAATTGAAATACACCGTAGTTGTTTCTAATAAAGTGGCCAGTTAGTGGGAGCTGTGTGCAGTTTCTCTCTGAGGTCAGTTGATTGACCTACACTGAGCTACATCCACTAACGAACATTATCCTTGATTTGCCGACATTCAGACTCGGCGGAAAGCTTGGTGAGTGGTCGGAAGTCTGTTGTGTGAGTGTTTCACGCTCAGAGCGAGGGAAGCAGGAGAAGAAGGAAGGCCGTTCGTGAATAGAGGATTAAATGTGTCACGATCATCGGGAGTCCTTGAGTGTTCGGTGCTTTTGTTGGTTTAGGATGGAGGAATTCACCTGAGCCTCACCGAGCTCCCATTATCTCAGAGAGGAAGTCCGCTCCCCTCCGCTGATCCTCTCCTCCCTCTTTGTTTCACTCGTCCTCGCCAAAGTCAGCGCCTTGAACAACTGAAACCTGTCGAAACAGGACCAGTTAAACATCTCTCTCTGGAGAAAGAAGAGAAAAGAGGGCAACCTGGGTCAGAACAGCTGACTCGATGAGTCATGGAGCAGCATTGTCTCTTCTCCTCTCATCACTTTGCCTCTCTTCTCCTCTCTTCTCCTCTCTTCTCTTCTTTTTTCCTCTCTTCTCTCATCTCTTCTCTTTGCCTCTCTTCTCCTCTCTTCTCCTCTCTTCTCTTCTCTTTTCCTCTCTTCTCTCATCTCTTCTCTTTTCCTCTCTTCTCCTCTTGTCTCTTCTCCTCTTGTCTATTCTCCTCTTATCTCTTTTCTTCTCTTCTCCTCTCTTCTCTTCTCTTTTCCTCTCTTCTCCTCTCCTCTCTTCTCCCTTATCTCTTTTCCTCTCTTTTCCTGTCTTCTCTTCTCTTTTCCTCTCTTCTCCTCTCTTCTCTTCTCCTCTCATCTCTTTTCTTCTCTTTTCTTCTCTTCTCTTCTCTTTTCCTCTCTTCTTTTGTCTCTTCTCTCTACTAATTTCCTCTTTTCTTCTCTTTTCTTTTCTTTCCCTCTCTTCTCTCCTCTGTTCTCTTAGTCTCCTCTCCACTCTTTCTTCTCCTCTCCTCTCATCTCTTCTCCTCTCTTCTCTTTTCCTCTCTTCTCATCTCTTCTCGTCTCTTCTCTTTTTTGTCTCTTCTCTCTACTACTTTCCTCTCTTTTCTTCTCTTTTCCTCTCTTCTCTTCTCCCTTCTCTTCTGTTTTCCTCTCCTCTCTTATCCTCTCTATTCTCTTCTCTTCTCCTCTCTTCTTTCATTTTCTCTTCCCTTCTCATTTCCTCTCTTCTCCTCTCCTCTCTTCTCATTTTCTCTTCCTTTCTGTTTTCCTCACTTCTCTCCTCTCTTCTCTTCTCATTTCCTCTCTTCTCCTCTCCTCTCTTCTCCTCTCTTCTCTTTTCACTCATTTTCTCTTCTCATTTCCTCTCTTCTTTTTTCTTCTCTTCTCCTCTCTTCTCTTCTCCTCTCTTCTCTTTTCCTCTCTTCTCTTTTACTCTCTTCTCAGCTCTTCTCTCCTCTTCTCTTCTCCTCTCCTCTTCATTGTCTTCTTCTCTCGCCTTTTCTATTCTCTTCTCTTTTCTCTTCTTAACTCTTACCTCCTTTTCTGTTCTCTCCTCATCTTTTCTCCTCTTCTCTCCTCTTCTCTTCTCACCTCACCCTTTGCTCCTTTTTTCTTCTCTTCTTTTCTCCTTTCTTCTTATTTTTTCTCTTCTTTTTTTCTCAACATTCCTTTTTCTTTAAACTCATTTTCTTCTCTTTTCTGCTCCCCTCTTCTCTCCTCTTCTCTCTTCCTTCCCCATTCTTTCTTCTTTCCTACTTTTTCTTTCTTCTCTTCTCTTCTTTTCTTTTCTCTTCTTTTCTTTCTCAACATTCATGTTCTCTTTTAAACCATTCTCTTCGTGTCTCCTTTTATTTTTCTTTTATTCTATTTTCCTCTCTTCTCTTTTATCCTATTCTCTTTCCTTCTCTTCTTTCTTCTCTTTTCTTCTTTTTTTATATCTTTTTTAATGTATCTTTTCTACTTCTTTCTTCTTCTCTCTCCTTTTTTCACTGGTTCATCACTCTTGTTGTAAATTAGGCCCAAATGTTTAGTTTGTGCTGGTATTTGCTGTTTTCTTCTCGTGGATCAGATCAAAGCTGGTGGTTCTTATCTGAGTCTTTTCATCACTGCTCGCTGAATGGATTTAATAATCTCTCCAACATCTTCACAGTGTGTCCGCAGCGTCTCAACCCCACGCCCAACATCCGAAAACAGCAGCCGTACTGTTCGTCCAGCCGTCGTAATAGAATTAATGACCGCCCATTAACAGTTTAATCAGTTTTACAAAGGTTAATCAGATCCGAGACTAATTAAAATCTGATATCTGGCTATTCTACTGATTATTTTAATCTAATCTGAAGTCCAGTCTGGTGGTGTTTGCTGAAACAGCAGCAGCTGAATTGTTAGTAAATTATATTAACAGTATTCTGACTAAACTCTTCAAATAAATATAAAACAAACCATTCGATAAATTTAAATGTTAATTTGATACGTTAACAGAAATTACCTAATCTAAATTATAATCTGTGCCTAAAGACGTGGATGGATGAAAAATCTGATGTAGAAAATTATTTAGAGATGCAGTGAGTGCCATTACTGCTAGGGAGAATGATCCACCACCCAAATCATCAGTGGTCACAGGACACTGCCCAGAGGATGGTGTCCACAGGACACTGCCAACAAGACACTGCCCAGAGGATGCCGCCCACAGAATACTGCCGACAGAATGCTGCCAACAAGACACTGCCCACAGGATGCCGCCCACAGAATACTGCCGACAGAATGCTGCCAGAAGACACTGCCCACAGGTTGCTACCCATAGGATTCTGCCCACAGGACGCTGCCCACAGGACATTGCCCAAAGGATGCTGCCCACAGGATGCTGCCCACAGGATGTTGCTCACAGGACGCTACCCACAGGATACTGCCCACAGGATGCTGCCCACAGAACATTGCCCACAGGATGCTGCCAGAAGACACTGCCCACAGGTTGCTACCCATAGGATGCTGCCCACAGGACGCTGCCCACAGGACGTTGCCCATAGGATGCTGCCCACAGGATGCAACCCATAGAATGCTGCCCACAGGACGTTGCTCACAGGATGCTACCCATAGGATGCTGCCCACAGGAGACTGCCCACAGGACCCTGCCCACAGGATGCTACCCACAGGACACTGCCCACAGGATGCTGCCAGAAGACACTGCCCACAGGACCCTGCCCACAGGATGCTACCCACAGGATGCTGCTTACAAGACACTGCCCACAAGACGTTGCCCACAAGGTGCTGCCCACAGGACACTGCCCACAGGATGCTGCCAGAAGACACTGCCCACAGGACGCTGCCCACAGGATGCTGCCCACAGGATGCTGCTTACAAGACACTGCCCACAGGATGTTCCCCACAAGGTGCTGCCCACAGGACTCTGCCCACAGGATGCTGCCAGAAGACACTGCCCACAGGACGCTACCCATAGAATGCTGCCCACAGGACATTGCTTACAGGATGCTTCCAATAGGATGCTGCTCACAGAACGTTGCTTACAGGATGCTACCAATAGGATGCTGCCCACAGGACGTTGCTCATAGGATGCTGCCTCCAGGATGCTGCCCACAGGATGCAACCCACAGGACGTTGCTCACAGGATGCTACCCATAAGACGTTGCTCACAAGATGCTACCCACAGGACACTGCCCACAGGACGCTGCCCACAGGATGCTGCATACAAGACACTGCCCACAGGATGTTGCCCACAAGGTGCTGTCCACAGGACGCTGCCCACAGGACGTTGCTCACAGGATGCTACCCATAGGATGTTGCTCACAAGATGCTACCCACAGGACACTGCCCACAGGACGCTGCCCACAGGATGCTGCATACAAGACACTGCCCACAGGATGTTGCCCACAAAACACTGCCAACAGGACACTGCTGTCTGGATAGTTTTGGTTGGTGGACGATTCTCAGTCCAGTAGTGACACTGAGGTGTTTAAACACTCCAGCAGCAGTACTACTGTGTCTGATCCACTCACACCAGCACAACACACACTAACTAACACACCACCACCACGTCAGTGTCACTGCAGTGCTGAGAATGAGCCACCTCCCTAATAGTATCTGCTCTGTGGTGGTCCTGTGGGGGTCCTAAAGAACAGAGTAATAATGTATACAGAGAATCAGATGAACTACAGTCTGTAAGTGTAGCTCTTGTATGGTCAGTGGAGCTGATACAGTGGACAGTGAGTGGAGGTCCTGTATGGTCAGTGGAGCTGATACAGTGGACAGTGAGTGTAGGTCCTGTATGGTCAGTGGAGCTGATACAGTGGACAGTGAGTGGAGCTCCTGTATGGTCAGTGGAGCTGATACAGTGGACAGTGAGTGGAGGTCCTGTATGGTCAGTGGAGCTGATACAGTGGACAGTGAGTGTAGGTCCTGTATGGTCAGTGGAGCTGATACAGTGGACAGTGAGTGGAGGTCCTGTATGGTCAGTGGAGCTGATACAGTGGACAGTGAGTGTAGGTCCTGTATGGTCAGTGGAGCTGATACAGTGGACAGTGAGTGGAGCTCCTGTATGGTCAGTGGAGCTGATACAGTGGACAGTGAGTGGAGCTCCTGTATGGTCAGTGGAGCTGATACAGTGGACAGTGAGTGGAGGTCCTCTATGGCCAGTGGAGCTGATACAGTGAGATCCAGAACTGCTGCTTGTCTGAATGTTCAGTGAGGTCTGAGCTGGAGTTGTGCTGCAGTAAGAAAGCCTGTTAGAAGTTTGTGCTGTAAATCAGGCTGTCAATGTAGCTCGCTTCCCGATTACAGCACATCAATATTTAACTGTATTTAACTACAGATCTCAGACCAGCGAGTTACTTTTACTAACTTTCACTTTTTGGGCTTTTTCTGGCTTTAAAGAATAAGTGAGTGGTTTATATATACACACACACACACATATATATATATATATATATAAACAGAACAGCCATACCAATAAAACCTACACCTACAGAATGTATACTGTATACTTTGTATGTGTTGTGCTGGTATGAGTGGATCAGACACAGCAGTGCTGCTGCTGGAGTGTTCAAACACTTCAGTGTCACTGCTGGACTGAGAATCATCATCTACCAACCAAAACGATCCAGACAGCAGTGTCCTGTGGGCGGCGTCCTATGTCCACTGATGAAGGACTAGAGAAACACAAACTGTGCAGCAGCAGATGAGCTACTGTCTCTGACTTTACATCTACAAGGTGGACCAGCAAGTAGTAGGAGTGTCTAATAGAGTGGACAGTGAGTGGAGGTCCTGTATGGTCAGTGGAGCTGATACACTGGACAGTGAGTGGAGGTCCTGTATGGTCAGTGGAGCTGATACAGTGGACAGTGAGTGGAGCTCCTGTATGGTCAGTGGAGCTGATACAGTGGACAGTGAGTGGAGCTCCTGTATGGTCAGTGGAGCTGATACAGTGGACAGTGAGTGGAGGTCCTGTATGGTCAGTGGAGCTGATACAGTGGACAGTGAGTGGAGCTCCTGTATGGTCAGTGGAGCTGATACAGTGGACAGTGAGTGGAGGTCCTGTATGGTCAGTGGAGCTGATACAGTGGACAGTGAGTGTAGATACGAGGAAATCAGGAGGAGTGAATACCGTTCAGAGCTTTCTACATACCGGGCTATGCATTTCCACCTCCAGCCTTAGGGGGAGCTGTGAGCGGAGCTTACTCAAACAGGAACTAGGTTGAAGGTCTTCATTGATGAAGCTATGAGGACTGGAGTTGTGCATTGTTTGTTGATTGGTCAGGTGAAGCCTCTTGAAACATTGAAGCTTTCCCTCTAGCTGGTTCGAAAAAGGTTCATCAGTGACGTCACTCACCTTTAACGAAGCACGCCTCGATACGCACTTCATAAACAACTTTCTGGATTTCTTCACACAAGCTCCAAAGCATCGGTATCATTTGCCCATCACTATTTTTGGGTCCAAACGCAAACAGCCATAGTGGAACCTTTGGTCCTCTTATGTTGGACTTGAAATCATCTTAGTACACTACCAGTCAAACGTTTTAGATACACTACCAGTCAAACGTTTTAGATACACTACCAGTCAAACGTTTTAGATACACTACCAGACAAACGTTTTAGATACACTACCAGACAAACATTTTAGATACACTACCAGACAAACATTTTAGATACACTACCAGACAAACGTTTTAGTACACTACCAGACAAACGTTTTAGTACACTACCAGACAAACGTTTTAGATACACTACCAGTCAAACGTTTTAGATACACTACCAGTCAAACGTTTTAGATACACTACCAGACAAACGTTTTAGATACACTACCAGACAAACATTTTAGATACACTACCAGACAAACATTTTAGATACACTACCAGACAAACGTTTTAGTACACTACCAGACAAACGTTTTAGTACACTACCAGTCAAACGTTTTAGTACACTACCAGACAAACGTTTTAGATACACTACCAGACAAACGTTTTAGTACACTACCAGTCAAACGTTTTAGATACACTACCAGACAAACGTTTTAGTACACTACCAGACAAACGTTTTAGATACACTACCAGACAAACGTTTTAGTACACTACCAGACAAACGTTTTAGTACACTACCAGTCAAACGTTTTAGTACACTACCAGACAAACGTTTTAGATACACTACCAGTCAAACGTTTTAGATACACTACCAGACAAACGTTTTAGTACACTACCAGACAAACGTTTTAGTACACTACCAGACAAACGTTTTAGATACACTACCAGACAAACGTTTTAGATACACTAC
>CM038713.1:2627532-2655032 GCA_021613375.1 Megaleporinus macrocephalus | reverse complement strand
TGGGGCGCTAAAAATCAGGAACCTGAAAAGACTGTTATCATGTTTCGAGATGATATCCCTGGATTGTATATCACAGTTGCTGTCAAACATATGTATGAGAAAATATAAAAAAACAAAGACGCGAGGGTCCCCACTTCCCAGAGGCCTCTTCCTTGTTTTTCTGCGAAGCTATGTTCCCATATAGGACAGGAAATCCACCACAGAACTCAAAACATGCTACAAAAGACAGAAGCTCAGTCAGCACGATAGAAGTTTGGACCTGAGGGTAAGGTAACGTCTCTACAAGGGGATGAAGGGGTTGAGGTGAAGGATGATACACTGTGAGGGTTGTACTATAAGGTTGTGATCAAGTGCTTCATTGGTAGCTCTTTACTGTTGTGTACTGTTGTTGTAGTTCTGTTTGTCTCTTCTTAAACTTTGCAAGCTCTTCCATAGCACTGCTTGTGTAGTTTCCTTCTACCCTACATCTCACATGCTGCCTCCTCTCGTACTGGAGCTAGTGCACCTGACCCAGTCAAAGTTAACATAAGGGTCGAGTTCCAGAAGCAGGGCCCAGTGACCACTGGCGCCCAGCTCAGCAAGCAGGGCCCAGTGACCGCAAGCGCTGAGCTCCGCAAGCAGGGCCCATTGACCACCAGCACTTCATTCCGCGAGCAGCAACCTGCTCCTCTAGCTGGACCCAGTGGCCACCAGCACCCTGCTCCTCTAGCAGGGACAAGTAACCACCGCTTCTCTGTGAGCAAGGCTCTGTGGGCAGGGCCCAGTTACCACCACTGCCCTGTTCTTTGAGCAAGGCCCAGTGACGGCAGTGCCCCACTCCTCTAGCAGGGCCTAGTGACCACCGGTGCCCTGCTTTGTGAGCAAGGCCCAGTGACCACTGTAAAGGAAAGGGATAGAAAGAGAGTCTTAGGTCTGAGTTTAGACAGAAGCTATTACAGAACAACTTCATCATCTTCTCCATTATCTCCAGATAAGAACCCAGTGTTACACAAACATTCCAACTGAACTTGCTAAAAAATACTGTCCGAACTTGAGGATAACAGTGTCTAAACTTCTGTTTAAGTGTCTGGTTTCTATGGTTTTATGCAGTGACCGGCAGCGTCCACTATAACTATAACCAGCACACTGACCTCATGTTTATCTCCACTGTAAAGGGAAGCTTCTTGGGCGTTCCGTGAGCATGACCCAGTGAACACCAAAACCCTAGGTCCACAAGCAGGTCCCAGTGACCACCGTAAAGAGAAGGGACTGATAGAAAGAGGGTCTTTTTTAGCCGTTAGTGTGAATTTGGCTATTTCCACATGCCAGTGAAACAGACTCAGGGAGAAGGTCATTATCTCACTATCATTATCTCTGATAGCTGCCTGGGGACCGCTTTAAAGAACCGCCCTGTCTTTAGTCCCAAGTTAAGATCTGACAGGTCAAGATAGGCTTTTTCACAAATTCCCATTACGGAAGCAAATCTTATCTTAATTTAGGAATTTCATCTCATCTTCCGGGGTCTGCGTTAGAGGAACATCTTAACTCTGAAATCTTATCGGTTTAGTCACAGTGACGACTTCAGTTAGGGCTGAGTTTCGGACAGAAGCTATTACAGAACAACAACAACTTCATAATCTTCTCCATTAACTCCAGATAATGAAGACCTCGTTGAACTAAAGTAGTTTAAGTCACTTTATTTCCTGACGTCACTAATTTGAGATAAAGATTTGTTTCTGTAGAATGAATTTTTAAGAAAATCCTCTGTTTCTAAAGAGAAACTCGACCAATTAAAATAAATCTACATAATTAAATGCCTATTATGTAAACACTCATTTAGAGTGCTTCTAGATCCAGTCAGAACTATTAACAGTGGTGGTGAATGGAACCAGACGTCCACCTCTAAAAGCTCCTCACAGAAAGTTCTTACAGTAGATGTTATAAATACACTGTCTGATTCTGAGACGCTGTTTATGATAGTTTAGAGAAGATCTCAGTCTTAAACTCCATTCATGGTGGAGGGATACATGCAGGACGCTGTGAGGTTAAAATAGTCCCCAAAGAAAACCTAGTATTTGCAGATCTTCCACATTTTACCATCAACATCCAGATAAACTCAGAAGACACGTGTAGCTTCACTGGTGGGTTTCATAGTAAATACAAAGTGTAGATTAGTGTTGTAGACATGGAGACCCCTGGTTACCATCACCACCACTGTAAACACCATCACTGTAAACAGCATCACCGCCACCACCGCTGTAAACACAATGACCGCCACTATAAACACCATCACCACCACCACCGCTGTAAACACCATCGCACCACTGTAAACACCATCACCACCACTGTAAACACCATCACCGCCACCACCGCTGTAAACACAATCACCGCCAACATGAGTGCAACAGCCTATATGCTTATGTAATACCAAAATCTATTATCCTCACCTACCTGCTTTACCTGCAGAGGTTGCGGTGGGCTGGTTTGCATCATGTAACCCGCTCCAGTCCCTCTCTGGCTCTGCCCAGCTCTACCGATGGGTCAGTATTTGGGAAATTATGTCCAGTTAGAGTTCTTCTGTAACACTGCTACTTATCTGGAGTTAGAAAATCATGAGCTGGTCTTCTATAATAACTTCTGTCCTAAATTAGGTTCTAACAGAAGTTCTCGTGGTGGCTAAACAGATAACATGAAAGTTTTCAGTTGGGATATTTCTGAAACGGCCCCTGGTCTGGGTCCTATCTGCTGAGGAGGCTGAGGGAGCGTTTATATTTGGAATGCAGTTCACTCTCCCGCCGAGGCAGTTGAATACAAATCGTGTTCCTCAGAAAGGAGGACCGGCTTGGTCAGATTGCCGTCCGGTTTGTTTGGCCGGTAGCTGTGCTAGTTGGTGGGAACAGTTTGAGGGGCGAGTGAGGCGCAGTGCATGGTCAATCACGTCCTCTGTAAACACAGCTAGACCCTTCTTGTTTTTGTTTTTGTTTTGTTTTCCAGTTGCTGTGATTGTAACACTAAAAAGTTTGGTCAGTAGGGGGAGCACTACACTCGCTGATCAACCTCAAACCTCATACAGGAGCTACACTTACAGACTGTAGTTCATCTGATTCTCTGTATACTTTATTACTCTGTTCTTTAATGATCAGGACCCCCACCGGACCCCCACAGAGCAGATACTATTAGAGAGGTGGGTCATTCTCAGCACTGCAGTGACACTGACATGGTGGTGGTGTGTTAGTGTGTGTTGTGCTGTTGTGAGTGGATCAGACACAGCAGTGCTGCTGCTGGACTGAGAATCGTCCACCAACCAAAACTATCCAGACAGCAGTGTCCTGTGGGCGGCGTCCTGTGTCCACTGATGAAGGACTAGAGGAACACAAACTGTGCAGCAGCAGATGAGCTACTGTCTCTGACTTTACATCTACAAGGTGGACCAGCAAGTAGTAGGAGTGTCTAATAGAGTGGACAGTGAGTGGACACAGTAGGTGTGTCTCAAACCCTAGTGAGTGTGTAAGTAGGCTGTCTATGTAGTGAGTGTGTAAGTATCAGTGTTCTCTCCTCATAAAACAGATTACTGAGACGCTCTAGTTAGAGAGAGACTGCGTCACGACTTGTTCCCGCCCACTGCAGTACGCCACCGGTGGTTTAGCTGGTTGCTAAGCTACCGGCCAGCATTCAAAACAATAGCCCGAGACTTAATAATCCACTAGCATAAATGCTAATGTCTGGAGTATAAAGTGTAAATGGTGAAGGACTCGTTACAGAGTTGATAATAAAATACTGTTTTGTGTGATTATATGACCAGAAACTCATTAAAACTCCAGAGAATCAAAATAACTCACATTTTAAAACCACTTCACTGCTCCTAGATTAGCCTGCGGTGCATCATGGGATTGTCTTAGCGGCTGAGGAAGAGTTCCATACTTCTTTAAAATCAGGTCTAAATAAGGTTCCTCAGTAGACAGTATGTTTAAGGGATGTAAGAATTGGGACAGTCTACATGTCGGGAGCGCATACTATGACGTAAAAGGCTGCCTATGTAGGAGCTCAGTAGGATTTGAGACAGAGCCAGTATTTAAACACTCCAGCAATAGCACTGCTGTGTCTGATCCACTTACACCAGCACAACACACACTAACTAACACACCACCACCACGTCAGTGTCACTGCAGTGCTGAGAATGACCCACCTCCCTAATAGTATCTGCTCTGTGGTGGTCCTGTGGGGGTCCTGATCATTAAAGAACAGAGTAATAAAGTATACAGAGAATCAGATGAACTACAGTCTGTAAGTGGAGCTCCTGTATGGTCAGTGGAGCTGATACAGTGGACAGTGAGTGTAGGTCCTGTATGGTCAGTGGAGCTGATACAGTGGACAGTGAGTGTAGCTCCTGTATGGTCAGTGGAGCTGATATAGTGGACAGTGAGTGGAGGTCCTGTATGGTCAGTGGAGCTGATACAGTGGACAGTGAGTGGAGGTCCTGTATGGTCAGTGGAGCTGATACAGTGGACAGTGAGTGGAGGTCCTGTATGGTCAGTGGAGCTGATACAGTGGACAGTGAGTGGAGGTCCTGTATGGTCAGTGGAGCTGATACAGTGGACAGTGAGTGGAGGTCCTGTATGGTCAGTGGAGCTGATACAGTGGACAGTGAGTGAGTGTGTGTATGTAAGGGGAGGAGTTTTAATGTTGTGGCTGATAACAATGTAGAGAGTATTATTTATGCGAACACGCTGCTGGTCAGGACACTAAGCAGGTCACTCATATATGTAGTAAGGCATTCATACTTTCAGTCGCTGTGTAGTCGTTAAGCTCTGCGTGATTGGTAGCTTGAAGACGTTTGATTAATAATAGGCGCGTCTACACTACGTACTGCTAGCGTGTGAGGATTGCGCTTCAGCGTCTACGTTCGTTTAGATGCTGGAGTTTTCTGTCCCCGTGCCAACATCTCCCCACTGCTCCGTCTCCTGCTGGGTTTTACCACTTAAACATTTATAACACCCATCTCCAGCAAGCTGCCATTACTTATTTACAGCTCTCTCTCTCTCTCTGTGTGTGTGTGTGTGTGTGTGTGTGTGTGTGTGTGTGTGTGTGTGTGTGTGTGTGTGTGTGTGTGTGTGCGCGCGCTGATAGAATACAAACACAGTCAGGCTCTTTGTACCGCTCTGTCCTCCTGTCTGTGACCGAAAAGCTAAAACTAAACATTGTTCTGCGCCGACTCGCTTCCTCCGACGCTGGGTTGTAGTTTACTGTCGCTGAAGCTGCCTGATGAGTTTTCTATGTTGTCCAACAAGAGCTTTTTATTTTTTCCCTCCCCAGAGCTGTTCTATTGGTCCATTTATCATGAAATTGTAGTGTAGTGTATTGTAGCGTAGTATAATTGTAGTGTAGTAGTTAGTATGGTGGTGTAGTGGTTAGTATGGTGGTGTAGTGGTTAGTATGGTGGTGTAGTGGTTAGTAAGGTGGTGTAGTGGTTAGTATGGTGGTGTAGTGGTTAGTACGGTGGTGTAGTGGTTAGTACGGTGGTGTAGTGGTTAGTACGGTGGTGTAGTGGTTAGTACATGTATGTTAGGATCCTCACTCTAAACTGAACATAGGTGTGTGTGTGTGTGTGTGTGTGTGTGTGTGTGTGTGAGTGAGTGTGTGTTGGCCATGTGATAAACTGGAGACCTGTCTATGGTGTACCCTGACTAGTGAATTAAAGTGGAAGGTGATGGATGGATGGATAGTTTACACCATTCCAGCAAGTGTCTAGTCCTACAGCGCCCAGACTGAACAGCCAGCTGTGATTAAAGTGTTAAATTTAGCTTAAAGCTCAAAAGCTTAAAGCTAACTCATACGTTTACATGTGTGGTTTGGTGTGAAAGACAAGGCACAGATGAAAGCAGTGTTAAATCTGAGAAATCTATAATTAATGTGGTTTAATAGTATAATTCTGAACTGCTAATTGCTTATAGCTGTGTGGGAGTGTGGGATCTCCCTGGCAACGTAATAGAACTGTCCACCGATTTCTGACTGGGTGAGTTTTCTGCTCAGTCCTCCAGAAGGAATTCTTTCAACTGTGCAGTGTTTGAGGGTTTCAATCCCCTCGCAGTATCTCAAAGGGTTTCAGATGTGGGCTTTGACTGGACCATTCCATAATTCTCCATTTCTTCTCTTTGAGCAGTTCCTTGGTGGATTTGCTTTTATGTTTGGGATCATTATCCTGTTGGAAGGTCCATTTCTTCAGCGTCCTTCCAGATGGTCCTGCACATTCCCTGGTACCAAAGGGAATTTATACCCGATGCTATGACTTGAAGTTGGCTGACAACTCTAACACGCCCACCATCGTGCTTCACAGTTGGTATGAGGGTCTTCCGGTGAAATGCCACCCTTGAATTATGGCGACCCAGACCTTTGGTCAACTCTCATTTGTCCATGGCATATTGTTCCATAGTTCCAGTCCTCGCTTTGGTATTTGTGATCAAACTTCAGTCTTTTAAGAAGTTTCTCTCCTGGCACGCCTCCCATCTAGATCAACTGTCTCTAATAGCTGTGAGAGTTTTATTGAACAGTGAAAGTGTTTAGGAATCACAGTAAATCACAGCAGGTAAAGTTACAGAGCGGGGACTCCGAGTGCTGAGCATAGCCTCCAACGTTTTAAGTGATCAATAACTGCAGAGCTCAAGCCTCCTCTGGCTTCAGCATCAGCACCAACACTGTGGAGCTTCATGTCCGAGCAGCTGCACATCACCAAGCTTCACATCACCGAGCACAATGGCGAGCGTCGGATGGAGTAAAGCTGCGCCACTGGACTCTGGAGCAGCATTGGACACGTGATCTGTGGAGTGACCAATCAAACTTCTCCATCTAGCAGACTTATGCACATGTGGCTTTTGGAGAGCACCAGGAGAACATATCTGCTTGACTGTGACTGTAAGGTTTGGTGGAGGAGGGATAATGATGATCATGCTATTGAGTAGTTTTTCAGAGGTGGGCTGAGGACCCTCAGTTCCAGAGAAGGGAAGATCTTTATGCTTCAGCAGCCCAAGGCATTTGTGTTTCCAACTTTGTTACAACAGTTTGGGCAAGAACCTTCTCTGTTCCAGCCTGACTCACTCTGTTGTGGTTGGGTGAGTTTTGGCGTGGAAGAGTCCTGACCGCAACCCCATCCAACACCTTTGGCCCTCTCGTCCAACCTCAGTGTCCGACCTCACTAATGCTCCTCTGGGCAATAATTCCCACAGGCCCTCCAATGTCTTACAGAAAGCTTTCCAGAAGAGTGGAACCTGTTGTAGCTACAAAGAGGACCAACTCCATATTAATGCACATAGATTTAGAATGAGACTAGTTCTTTAGGTTTCCCAATACCTTTGTCCCAGTTGTGTCCCTGCAGATGCAGTGAAGAACTTTAAGGGTTCTTTAGAGATTTCTTTGAGAATCTTATGGTCTGCTTTCAGGTTAGATTTGCTGGGCTGGCCCGGCTTGGACTTGTTGGCGGTGGTTTTAAAGTTTCTTTACTTGTAGACTCTCTTCTGGACAGTGGAATGATAGATTTCCAATATTTTTGGAAACACTTCTCAAACTCGTTCCCACGCTAGTACAGTTTCAGAGCTCTTTTGATCTAGGTGTGATTATACCACCTGCTACAGTAACAAAGAGCAGAGCAGAGCAGGTATCTGCAGTTTAAATGAGGGAGGTTCTCCCAGTATCTTATCTATCAGTGTTCTAATCATTAGCATCTGATCGGGCGTACCTGATTTCAGTTTGATTCGTTTGAAGAGGCGAGACGAGGCAGTAGTGAGACGAGGCAGTGAATAAGTTTTAACTGTTTTTT
The DNA here is from genome assembly GCA_021613375.1 of Megaleporinus macrocephalus. Lineage (NCBI taxonomy): Eukaryota > Metazoa > Chordata > Actinopteri > Characiformes > Anostomidae > Megaleporinus > Megaleporinus macrocephalus. The sequence continues at coordinate 2,647,243 of CM038713.1, read as the reverse complement.
GACTATGTCTGTAATGACAGATGTTAAGTGCCTACTTCAGCTTCATGGAGAGTTGAGTCGGTATGGTTTTGCTAATGTTTGTGTTAGCAACAGTTTAGCATTGCAACATTGGTTTAATTGCATTGCTGTATCATCAGCAGCTCTAATGTTATGATATACACAGTGGATGGAGGGTCTAGAAAATGATAGGTCTAGAAAAGACAAGTTTGCATTGCCTTGCATCCGTGAATTGCGGTGGAGGTGAAGTTTTTGAAGGGAGGGGTGTTCAATAATCACCAACTGCACCCTTAACATGCACCCTTAGCCCCCTCAATATGTTAATGTTCCACAACAGAGCAACCTTCTCCTCCACCTTCACCTCTTTCAACTGTTTCCATGAAGCTGACGCCTGCTTCCCTTTCACCTGCTGCTTCTTTATCTTTTCCTGTTCCACCTTAAATGGTACCAGACCTTGCACCTCAGTTCTACCTCTCCAGCTTCTTGTACATTCTTCAGGCATCTGAGACCAGAGGTGTCTAAAGTATTCACATTCATTACTCAGGTAGAGGTATAGATACTTCTGTAGAAGTTGAAGTATCAACTCAAGCTTTTTACTCCAGTAAAAGTGCAAAAGTACTAAAGAACTAAAAGTATAAAAGTAAAAGTAATGTAAGAAAAAAATGTTATTAAGGATAAAAGCTTAGGTCATGATTGGTCAGTTTTACTGTTATTTGAAATTGGTATGGCCCTGAATTATAACTGCCTGCCCCCCCCCTGTACATGAACAGTGGGACCACCAATCACCAGCATTCTACGGAGGCATCACAACAGTCCTTTTAGGGGGAGACACAGACTCACAGGCTTCTACTTAACCCCTCACACTCCAACACAGATTGAATAGACGCAATTTAATAATTTATTTGTCTATATTGTTTAGGTGTTGATTGTCAAACTGTAAGTAGATAAAATTTTATATATATATATATATATATATATATAATTAGAGATGGACCGATCAGCGTTTTTGAGGCCGATTCCGATCGCTGATCACCTTTCAACGCAATCGGCTGATAGCCAATACCGATCGAGGGCGGGGCTACATGTAGTTATTAGCGCAAGTCATGAAACATGCTCTAAACTGGTTTATTACCATTTTTAACCAGCTCATATAAAACAGCATAATATTTTAACAAAAAATAAACAAAGTAAATCAAACAAATATCACCAATACTGCAATCATTACATTTAGTGAATTAAATAAATACAGTCAGAACTGCAGTCATTAAACTCAGACTCTGTTATTTTAAACTAAATCTGTAATCATTAAATGTAGAATATTGAATTTCTGCTGCTGTTCTGTTCGTACCGGTCAGATCTGGTCTGTACGGGTTTCTGGGTTATTAGTTTTGTGTTAGCTGTGTGTGCTAGCTCTGCTGTTTACTGATACTCACTGTATTCAGCTGCAGTGTCGTATCAGATTAGTGAGTTAAATGTTTTTGTCTTGGTTTCCCAACGAGAGACGCTGATTTTACTAATTTTACAAAACGTCCTGGATGAGTCTGAGTCACATACGGTAAACACTGCCAGACGGCTGCAACGCAAGCGCAAACTGTTCTCGCGAGATGCGTCGCTTTAGTCAGTCTGTCAAAAATGAAAGGGTATGTGTTAGGAATTGCAGGGAGCTGGCAGAAGGGAGTTTCAACTAAACGGTAGCTGTAAATACAGAAATTAGGATCATTTGTTTAACGCCATCGAGCGGCTCTCGGGATCGGCTAAATTGGAGAAATATCAGCTGATCACTGATCACGTATTTTGATTAAAAAACAGCCGATATGATACATAGCCAATAGATCCTTCCTCTCTAATTAATATATATATATATATATATATATATATATATATATATATATATATATATATATATATATATATATATATATATATATATAGTGTGTGTGTGTGTGGGCCATGACGGTTCCCCACTGGTATATGCACATGTTAAAAGTCTAAACTTTCCGTGGGCTGCTTCTTCACCTGACCGTACATCCCATATGAGGCACGTCTAGAGTGGGTTCACTCGTTACTCCAGTATAATTTCCTTTGCCTACTTGGCTGCTTTGTCCTGCCGCCAGGCTCGGATTAAAACTGTACTTGTATATCCGATGAAGTCATTAATCACAAAGGCTTTTTGTGCGTGTGTCTAGAACGATTCCTGGTTGGACGCGAGAGCAATAAAAGCAGCGGGAGTTGTGAGAGTCTGTGTTTTCAGCGCGAGGGTGAAGTGGCGTATGAAGCTATTCGCATTCAGCTGGGAAGCACATTTTACAGTCCAGTGGGAAACAGTGGCTTCAGTATACAAATACAACTTTCCCAGTCATTAGGCTAATGTGAAAGTGATCCCGCAGGCCAGGGTGACCGCAGAGTGTGGGCAAATCGATTACTCCTTACAGGAGAGACCTGGGAGGAGTGTAATTGGCTGTGGAAGTGTTGGCCGTCCTCCATACCCACCGATACAAATGGCCACCGATACAAAGGCAGGCATTTAGAAGCCCTTCACACGCTCCGCCGGTGATTCCAGGTATAGCCATCTCTGTGTGGGTGTGTTATTAACATCGTTTTGAACATTTTAAAGCAAACATTTTCCCAAACGGAACGAGCCTGATGGTCTTCGCCGAGATCATGAGTGTGATAATCGATTGTGCTCTCTGCGGTTCTGCAAAATAAAGAAAGCAATAAAGCAAAGAAGCCCCTAACGTTGCATCAAATGTACAGGGTGGGTTAAAATAACTAAATAACGTATCTGAATACCCCAGCAAGTAACGGGTGAGGGGGCCTATCTTTTAGGCTATGTCCTGAACATGCCATACTGGATGAAGGGCAAGTTTCTCCAATGGGAAGGTGGTCGTGTAGCAGATCAAAGAAGACCAGAACTGATCAGAAATCGATTGATACAGTCAGATTTGCAATATCATATGTCATTCAAACATTATCAACATTGAACATGTTCAGTGAGCTGTCCCTGGTGCTGAACTCTTCTGAAGGTGCATCAATTAATTTCTGAGACAGTTCTGGTCTTCTTTGATCTCCTACACGACCACCTTCCCATTGGAGAAACTTGCCCTTGATCCAATATGGCGGCAGTCAAGAGGGCCATGTTGAGGACACAGCCTAAAACAGAGACCTTGGACTGTCCTCCCGTCTGTTGAACGCTGTTGGAGGACTGACCATCAGGGCCTCCTACTCACCCATCACCAGCCAGCTCTCCTGTCCATCTGTGTCAACTGCTACACCCTCAGTTACATCACTGTACCTTCCAGATACACCAGCATTGAGATAGGATGGGACTGTTTCAGCTCACGCCCACTTTACATAAAGACTCAGTCAGAGACTGCCTCAGACAGACGCTGCCTCAGACAGACGCTGCCTCAGACAGAGACTGCCTCAGACAGACGCTGCCTCAGACAGACGCTGCCTCAGACAGAGACTGCCTCAGACAGACGCTGCCTCAGACAGAGACTGCCTCTACCTGTGCAGCTTCTAAAGCTTTGCTATCCAGATTTCAAACAGAGACTCTTTTCTTTGGTATTTAGTTTAAACTGTAAATACTGTTTGATCAGAGGAGGATGGGTCTCCACTTGTAAGTCTGGTTCCTCCCAAGGTTTCTTCCTCCAGTCTGAGGGAGGTGTTCTTGCCACTGTTGCCTCTGGTTTGCTCACCGGAGGATATATGTTGTAACTGTTTGTTTTCAAAACTCTGTAAAGCTGCTTTGAGACAACATCGTTGTAAAAAGCTCTACACAAATAAACTAGACTTGACCGTAGTTCCTTCCACCAAAAAAGCAGTGCATGAAGCTAAACTGGTCTCCAGGACGTTTCACAGCCGGCCTGTTTAGCGGAGTTGTGTTCTGATGGTTTGTGGTAGAGTCCAGTTTTAGTTGTGCGTGGCTGTGAACTGACAAGCTCGCTTGTGATGAACACATTGTTAAGAGCTCTGATGAGAAGCCTAATGAGCTCTGCACTGGGACGGAATCCAGCTCTCCCACTTGGGGGACGAGTAACTTAACCACTTGGCTAAACAGCCAGTTTTCAAAACTATATGCCTTTAGAAATTGCTCGGCCATGAAGACCCATTCCATGAAGCTCTCTACTCTCAGTTCTTGAGCTGATCTGAAGACCACATGATGTTTGGAGGTCTGTAGTGATGGACTCTGTAGAAAGTTGGTGACCTCTGTGCTCTATGCTCCTCAGCATCCGCTGACCAGCTCTGTCATTGTACGTGTTCTACCACTTGGTGTCAGAGTTGCTGTCGTTCTCAATCACTTCCACTTTGTTATAACACCACTGACAGTCCACTGTGGAATATTTAGTAATGAGGAAACTTCACCACTGGACTTGTTGCACAGGTGGCGTCCTATCATGATACCACGCTGGAGTTCACTGAGCTCCTGAGAGACCCACTCTTTACTAATGTGTGTAGAAGCAGTCTGCAGGACTAGGGGCTGGGTTTATACACCTGTGGCCATGAAAGTCAACTGACGGGTCTCTAAAGAAAGTTGTTTCTTTCTGGTCATTGTGAGTCGGTCAGCAAGCCATCAACTGCTGATCTTCAGATACTAAACTAACCTAGAATGCTCCCTTTTATTTATGGAATGTCACTCAGTTGTTAGTATTTTTATTTTGCTCAGTAATGTGAGGTGCTTTTATAATTTCTGCTGAGTTTTATTATTTATGTCTTCTATTTATATTTATATCTTCTATTTTTCATTCAAGCGCTGCTGCTTTTATACAGCTCTCGAATTTAGTGTCATATAAACATATTTATTGTTTTGCTCCCTGGAACTTTAAGCCAGGCGTACGTTTGTGTTAGCATCTCAATAGACGTCGCATTGTGTCAGCAGTCGACGGAGACATGAGCTGAAAGAGTGTTTACCATCATCAGAATAACACTGCTTCAACTCCCCGACCAGAAACTCGTCTGCGTGAAGACGTGGAGTAAAACACGCTGTGGTGAGGCAGAGTACACGCTCAGTCTCTCAGTTATACAGTTAAGATCTGTTTTCTTAGCCGGAGTAGAATTACAGCCCCCTCAAATTACAGCCTGGCGGGAAAAACTTAATTTATTAACGTCACTGAACTGTTTTCTTTTGTCTCCAGATTCATTAATTCACTGAGCCTTTTAAACTTCGTTAGTACGCGGGCAGAGCCAGCAGCCTTGGCCTCATCTTTAACTCCCGCAAACACTGACAGTGTGAGGCGATTCTCCAGCTCGGAAGTGATTCACGCCACACGTGACCTGCTGGTGTCCTCAGTGAGGTGAAGAGATGTGCAGGTATGTCTTGTGTACAGCGGACTGCGCAGGCTGGGAAACTCACTCAGCCAGAGTAGCGACGGCCAAATTACAGTAAAACTTATTAATATGCAGCACAGATGTTGTCACAAAGCAGCATAACACAATATCCGGACCACCAGGGGCAACAATGGCAAGAAAACTTCCCCTGAGGAAGAGCCTTGAGAGGAACCAGACTCAGAAAGGGGAAGCCATGCTCCTCTGAGCCACATCGGATAGTAAAACAAGTACAAATATAAAAAGTGTAAGATCTACAGCTATGTTCATCACTGAGTCCTGTCAGAGCAGCAGTGAGGACCAGCTCAGTGTTCGTGAGGCTGGAGAAGAAAACGTCTTTAAGTAGCAGACAGGAGCTTTGGGAGGCTCATACAGAGCACTGGGCAGCAGGAGAAACATGGTGGGTGAAGGATTACGGTCCAGAATGCAGGGAAACAGGGGCACCTGGTCAAGCAAGATGAAGCAACAGCATCAGATCACATTAGATGGGAAATCGTTCTGCATCAGACCCCGCATGGGATGGGCGGTCGTTCAGGACCAGACTGCATGGGATGGGCAGTTGGTGTCAGACCCCGCAGGATGGCTGGTCGTTTGGCATCAGACCCCGCATGGAATGGGCAGTCGTTTGGCGTCAGAGTGTGCGGGAAGGGCTGTCATTGCTCAGCGGGATGGATGCACGGGATGGCTGGTCGTTTGGCGTCAGACCCCGCATGGGATGGGCGGTCGTTTGGCATCAGGCTCCGCATGGGGTGGGCGGTCGTTTGGCGTCAGACCCCGCATGGGATGGGCTGTTGTACTGCACCAGGCTCAGTGGGATGGGTGGTCGCCAGAGCATACAGGAAGGCCGGTCGTTTGGCGTCAGAGCGTACGGGAAGGCTGGTCGTTTGCCGCCAGGGCGTACGGGAAGGGCGGTCGTTTGGCGTCAGACCCCGTGGGATGGGCGGTCATTCAGAACCAGATCACGCGGGATGGGTACCTGTTTGCCGTCAGACCGCACGGGCTGGGTGGTTGAACAGGAAACATTATTTCTCCACCAGTTCAAAGTAAAACATCACAAAAACCATCAAATAATACAAATGAGCCAACAGTTCTTTTCAAGTCACGTAGCTCGTACACAGCTTTAGTGAATTAAACATTATCTCAGCATACGGTGAACATTTACTGTAATATCAGTTTTTATTCTCTGCCCATGTGTACATTTGGCCCCCTGTCCCTTTCAGGACCGAGAGAGAGAGAGAGAGAGAGAGAGAGAGAAAGAGAGCACATAGTGAGAGACACTCTATCACTGCCGAGCTGCTCTGTTGCCTCTGAAACATATAGACATGCTAATTTAATTTCATGTTTCATTGGCTCATGGGAAGCTATAGCGGCATCTAGCATTCGGGCCCCGGTCGGCTCCGGTGGGCTCCGACTATGTGTCTGCAGGCTTTACGCTGTCAGTTCCGTCACGTATGAGAGGCTCCTGGGGCCCGAAAGATTCATCACCGAGCAAATGATGTTCTTCGGGTATTTAACTTTCAGAGGAGACGGATTTGCCCTTGCCTGGGTCGTAGGGGAGGGTGGAGGTTGTTTATATATGAAACCTTTAATGTATGTAATGTTTGTCTGCACAAGCGTAATGTATGGAACCAGAATGTTTACCAAGCTATGTTGGAGCATTTCTATTGGTCCAGCTGTCGTGTTCAAATGATATAAAGAAATAATGTTTGTCTTTGACAGCACTGATGTACACTAAGTCAAAAGTTTGGAGACCCAGGTGTGTACTATATTAATAGTAATAATATTAGTGAATAAGTGTGAGGAGATCAGAACTATAGAATAAGACGTATGGAATTATTCCTGGAGCAGAATGAAACATCTGGTTATGTTTAAAAAATGAACTTGGTAGGTTCTCCTTTAGAGTCTTGTCTCCTCTTGAGTCATGTTTTTAAAGAGGTTCTCTTTATAAAACCTTGGTTCGTCTTAGTGATTCCCCATGCTCTTTGAGGGGTTCTCCTTTTGAGTCTCTGTGCTTCTCAGTGGTTCTTCCTCATGTTCTTAAGAAGGTTCTTCTGTCGAGTCTTGGTTCTACTTGATGGTTCTTCCTCATGTTCTTAAGGAGGTTCTCCTTTAGAGTCTCAGCTCCTCTTCATAGTTCTTCCTCGTGGTCTTTAGGATGTTCTGTTGTTACTGATCCACTCACACCAGCACAACACACACACTAACACCACCAACATGTCAGTGTCACTGCGGTGCTGAGAATGACCCACCTCCCTAATAGTATCTGCTCTGTGGTGGTCCTGTGGGGGTCCTGTGGGGGAGTAATAAAGTATACAGAGAATTAGATGAACTACAGTCTGTAAGTGGAGCTCCTGTATGCTCAGTAGAGGATGTATGTGTCACTATGGGACAAAGCCCTGCTGTGAATCTATTATTATTATTATTAATTTGTGTATTTGATAAGAGTCGTGTTTTTAACCCTTTGTTTGAAATATGGGAGCTAATATTATAGTGGTGAGTGAATCGTGGGCTGGATTGTTGGCTGATGGGTGGTCAGAGGTGGATGAAATCACCTGGATCAGTGAGAGCAGAGGGTCTGCTGAGCTCTGATATGTGAACCAAATCACCATTGTTATTAAATGATGGCTAACCAAGGTAGGAGTGTGGACAGTGAGTGGACACAATGCCTTCTTCTAATGGTGACAGAAGCGTTCCTTAGCCTCCTGTAAACGGTTCAAACATATTAAAAGTGACTCTCCCCACACGGTATTGTTGGGCTGGTTCTGCGGCTATTAGAAAGATGGAAGCTGTGCGTGTCTCTACATCAGCTGTAAGACGGAACAAAGCCCTGCTGCGAGTCTGTGTGATTATTATTCATTCGTGTATTTGATGAGATAAGTACGCAGCCAGGTGTGCAAGAAAAGGTCACGGCGTGTGATTTTTCTCGTGCAAATGTGCTGTTTTCATCGAATTCGCTGAAGAACAATGAGCTCATGTATGTAAAGGAGAGCCGGAACAAAAGATGGCGCGAAACAAAGCCCGCCGATAAGTCTGACCACGCTGGTGCTGCGGAAATGTCAGGATATCTTCTCTGGCCATTCTTTCACTCTTTCTTCCTTCCAGCTGCTCCTGACCCCCCCACCTCCCCCCCTTCCTCTCAGGAGAGAGTGATCGCTCTAATCTAGGCCGTAATGAAATTCCCTGCAGAGACAGTATAATGTGGGGGGGAGGAGTTCGGGGGGAGGGGGGTGTTGCATTTAAACAATTTATGAGCACAGGGCACGGAAGCTTTTGCACTGAGCCACAGTTAATGTTATCTTAGGAAAGAATTAAACTCTTTTAAGAGGCCTGTGCTCTGGGGGGCTTGGCACAGGAGGTGGGTGGGTCGGTGCCGCAGCCACAGAGCTCAGGATTGTTAACAGTGAAAAGATCTGAACTGGAAAATAAACTGAGGGTAGTTAAAAGCCAAGCATGCCTGTTTTTTTTTGTTTGTTTGTTTTTTAGGGTGGACTTTTTAAAAGCAGTAATAAACGGGGAAGTCCATCCATATTTCTAAAATTCTGCATAATGAATTGATTGAGTTGTTGTTGAGAACTGTTCACAGTGGTGGTGAAAGGAACTAGACGTCCTCCTCGAAAAGGAGATCACATGAATTGGGCTGAGGGTATGAGATGTTGGCTCTGTCCAAAATATCCCTCTTCTGCATTACTCAGTAGGCGAATAGCTGTATGTAAATAGCTATAGATAGATAGATAACTATAGATAGATGGATAGCTGTATGTAGATAGATGGATAGCTGTAGATGGATAGATAGATAGCTATAGATGGATAGCTGTAGATAGATAGATGGATAGCTGTATGTGGATAGCTGTAGATAGCTATAGATAGAAAGCTATAGATACTGTAGATAGCTATAGATAGATAACTATAGATAGATGGATAGCTCTATGTAGATCTAAAGATGGATATCTGTAGATTGATAGATGTAGATAGATAGATGGATAGCTGTATGTAAATAGCTATAGATAGATACTGTAAATAGCTATAGATAGATAACTATAGATAGATGGATAGCTGTATGTAGATAGCTGGATAGCTGTATGTAGATAGATGGATAGCTGTAGATGGATAGCTATAGATACTGTAGATAGATAGATGGATAGCTGTAGATGGATAGATAGATGGATAGCTGTATGTAGATGGTTGTAGATAGATAGATGGATACTGTAGACAGCTATTGATAGATAGCTATAGATAGATAGCTGTAGATAGATAGATAGATACTGTAGATAGCTATAGATAGATAGATGCTATAGGTAGTATATAAAATGTTTGAATGGAGGAATTTGATGATCAGCAGGATGTTTACAGTGGTGGTCTTGTGTTAACGGACATTGGTAAAGGATATAGTGCGTCCGGGTTTGTGTGGATACTAAACACTTGTGTATTAAAAGAGCTCAACTGCTTTACTGGTCCAGCAATGACCACTGGGTTCAGTCCAGTTTGTATTGACTTGGGTGAATTTGGATATGATGGAGTAGTCCATCTCAAGCCTAAGCTTTCAATATCTCACCATGTAGCTCAACAGCTCTGAACCTATATTAGGATAAACAGTGATGCTGGGATGGCACCGCTAAGAATGAGTCTTTATACCGTAACAGGATGGATGAAGTCTGTTTAAACACTAAAGACGGGAGCTGTGTGATCATGATGTGTGAATCGTGAAGCTGTTTTAACCCTATTGTTGGTAGATGAAGGCTAAAGCAGAGAGTTAATAGCTGGTTTGTTTGAATATTAACCCTCTGTAATATGGGAGCAAATATAACAGTAGCGACTGGCCTTTGGCTGGTATTTGGAGCTGGATTGTTGGCTGATGGGTGGTCAGAGGTGGATGAGATCACTTTGATCCATGAGTAAGGTCTGCTGAGTTGTGATGTGTATAAAGTTGCCATGTTTAACCCTTTGTTAACGTGTTATTTTTATGAACTACTTTGGTAGTAAAAAGTAGTAAAGCTGTGATCCACAAAACAAATCCTGGAGATCTACCTTCCACAATGTGCTGTACTATTGAAACTCCTTTACTTGGTATATGTCTGTGAGTATGTACCTTTGGGGACTTACATTTACCCAAACAGAGGCCAATTTTGAATTCTGATTTGTTACCTCTAAGCAGATTTGCATTGCCCTGCAAAAAGAAGGCCGAATGTGCAGGATGTCCATCAGTGGTTTGAGTTATTGGTCTAGATTTTTTTCTCATCACACTATAACATGTTCTGACGCTGTGATTGAGGTCATTTATCCAAAAAAGCCAAACGAAGAAGTTTCTTTGGCAAACTACTAGCCAGCCTTCCCATCTAGGAACCACATAAAATCATGAATTTTACTGTCTGTTTCTGATTTGCTAAGTTATCAGCACTCCTAATTAGCTTCTTTACCCGAAGCTTGAACTGGCTGGATCTGGGCGTATGTTACACAACTAATGAAATCTGGGATTTGTTTGTCATGAAGGTTTGCCCACATTACACGATTACGGAAAAAGAGGGCATCACGCGTAATGGGCTTTGGCTAAACTGGGAAGGCACTCGATTGTGATTTCGGCTCATATAAGAAGCGTAAACGCTAACCACGTTAACAGGCAGCCTGATAATCTGTTAATAATCCAACTAATAGCTCAATGAGTCCACATCCACGTCACCACCTAGTCTAGTCCGACTGAGGCCGTTCCAAATATACCGTCTATCCGATTAAGTAATCCAGTGAATAATCTGTTAAATAATAGAATAATAGGCAGGTAAATACCTGGAACTGATTACATTCCCATTCGAAAGTCTGTACGTGGTCCTCTACGAATCGCTCTGGGGGTGTTCTAACGCTGAGATGAAGAGGGTCATGTGGGTGAGGAGGAATTTAAACCTGTGTTTGTTTTGCTCTCTCTGAAGGACTCCGTGGTTAAGTAGCCGTGAAGAATGTTTTGATACGTTTCACCTCTTTTTCTGTCCTCTTGGGAAAACGCTGCTCAGCGTCTGTGACATCACACTGCAGGAATAAATAAATAAAGATATGAAATAAATAAACAAATACCTGACAAGGGGTCATTTCCAAAAAACGCACTGCAATCAGATGTAGAGCCAATCAGCTGTGAAATGTTGTTGTTTGTCTGGACTCGGGCATCGATTTGACTGAGTGCGGGGTCAATGGCCCGTGCGTGCAGGTGGGGGGCGTTAGACCGGAGCTGTTCGCCTGAAGTAACATTTATATTCACGGAACGTCTCTTTCTGTGACGCCCACGTCAGGATTGGCTCTGCAGTGTATATAACTAGATTCTATCTACAGCAGGTCGTGTGGGGTAGGTTCACTAAACAGTGATGTCATCATTGCTACGTTGTGCTGGAAGTTTCTGAATATTTAAAATGATCTCGTTTAAATATCTTAACAGGAATAAAACAGTATGTATGTATGTATGGACTGAGTTAAGCTAACAGCCGTATTGAGTTGATCATGTTTGTGATGTCTGCTGTGGTTATGAATGCATGAACACAGGCTGCTAAATCAGTTAAACAGTACAGCTTTTCCCCCCGTCTGCTCAGTGTAGGGCAGTTTAACTGCTCTCCCAACAGGTCAGCCTAATGCAGCTTCTGCCCCGCCTGCTTGACCTAATGCTTCACCGGTATAGCTAAACTCATCTTTGCCCCACCCAGTTTGGCCTGCCACACCTTTTACCCCATCTAAGTTGGGCCAACTGCATGCTTTGGTCCCATCTTGTTTGGCCTGCTGCAACTTTTGGCCCCGTCCCGTCTGACCTACCAAGTCCTTTTGGCTCCCACTCGGTTTGGCCTACCGTGCCCTTTTGGCCCCATCCCGTCCGGCCTACTGCACCCTTTTGGCCCTGCCCCATCAGGCCTACCGTGCCCTTTTTCCAACCGCCCCCCACCTGCCCCCGGTCTGGCCCACTGCACCCTTTTGGCCCCGTCTCGTCTGGCATACTGCACCCTTTTGGTCTGACCTACCATGTCCTTTTGGCCCCCACTAGGTCTGACCTACCGCGCCCTTTCGGCCCCGCCTGGTCTGACCTACCACGCCTTTTGGCCTCGTACTGTCTGGCTTACCGCGCCCTTTTGGCCCTGCCCCATCTGGTCTACCTTGCCCTTCTGGCCCCATTCCATCTGACCCACCAGCCCTTTTGGCCCCCACCCAGTCTGACCTACTGTGGCCATTTGGCCCCCACCCAGTCTGACCTACTGTGGCCATTTGGCCCCTACCCGGTCTGTCCTACTGCGGCCTTTTGGCCCCATCCTGTCTGGCCTACCGTGCCTTTTTGGCCCCTACCCGGTCTGACCCACCACGCCCTTTTGGCTAGCTGCAACTTTTACTCCACCCAAGCAGCCATTCTTAAACAGCAGCCAATGAAAACAGTTTTTTTTAAATAAATATTTATTATTAACAGGAATAATAAAGGAAGCAGGAAGATGAATGTTCCTCAGAATAAACTCGTCTGCTTAGAATGCTGGGAAATATTTGAGATGAGTTTAAATGAAAGAGTGGAACTAATCTGCTCGCTGCTCCGCTTCACATTACTGGCAGCTAAATCCCAGACGACCCGCTGAGTAACGTACCGCACGCTCCGCCCAACTGTCTGGTAACTGCAGAGAACCATTATGAGCTCAGTGGAGAACGTCAGACAGCAGCTCGCGAGGTTGGAGTAACTGACTGCAGAGTGTCTGAGAGTCGTCCGCTGGTAGTAGAGCACAGTGATGCAGTCAGGATCATCTAGGATCAGTCTAAAGCTGGGCTTAACTTACAGCCATGCTGCAGAAATAAACCGAGCTTCTCCGGAAAAGACGTCGTCCGGTTTCAGCACGTTTCTCCAAAACCCACATATACCGCTCGGCAATAACGGAGCTTCACAGACGTGCAGGTCCACCAGATCCACTATGTCCACTAAGTCCATCTTAACTGAGCTCCGACCCAGAGAAGGAGGCGGCGCTGTTTCTGGATCAGTTTAAGTCTAGTTTCTTCTGTACATGTTAGTTTTAACCTCCACTGTCCGGGTCTGGTTCCTGTGTACAGAGATTCTCCAGATTCTCAGAATCTTTCAGTGATACTTTCTAGTTTTGATGGAAATCATCTCCAAATTCTTCAGTTATTTACTTTTAGAAATGTCCTTGAGGTTTTTTTTTTATTTTATAATAGTTGTATGATTTTCTAAATTGTCCTTTTTAATTTTGGAATTTTGCATTTATTAATTCTGTTGAATATTTTGGAATTGTTGCACTATTTTTAGTATAATTGCACTATTTCTAATTTGGGAATAGTTGCACCATTTCTTATTTTGGAATGGTTGAGCTATTTTGGGATTTTTATTGTACTATTGGATTGTTTGTACTATTTTTAATTTTGGAATGGTTGCACTGTTTTAAATTTTTCACTATTTTTAATTTTGGAATGGTTGCACTATTTTGGAATGTTTGCACTATTTTTAATTTTGGAATGTTTGCACTATTTTGGAATGGTTGCACTATTTTTAATTTTGGAATGGTTGTCCTATTTTTAATTTTTCACTATTTTTAATTTTGGAATGGTTGCACTCTTTTGGAATGGTTGCTCTATTTTTAATTTTGGAATGGTTGCACTCTTTTGGAATGGTTGCTCTATTTTTAATTTTGGAATGGTTGTCCTATTTTTAATTTTTCACTATTTTTAATTTTGGAATGGTTGTCCTATTTTTAATTTTTCACTATTTTTAATTTTGGAATGGTTGCACTCTTTTGGAATGGTTGCACTATTTTTAATTTTGGAATGGTTGCACTATTTTGAAATGGTTGCACTAATTTTAATTTTGGGATGGTTGCACTTTTTTAAATTTAAATTGTTTCACTATTTTTGAATATTTGCAACAGTTCAATTACAAAATTTAAGACAACAATCACAAAATCATGAATAGTTTTTAATATTTAAGTTGTTGCTGTATTTTTCGGCGCTGTTTGCTCCTGTACTCTGCTAACATCCTGTCAGTGGTTAGTGTGAGCGTGGATGTGTTTTCTCAGTTATGACTCGAATCGAAGGTCAAATCCTACACTCGGACCGTTACTGCCCCACGAGTCCAGACGACAGAACACATCGACATCCGTCTCTCTGTGGTTCAGTGTCTCTGTGTGTTGAGGTACGAAGTGGAGGTGAAGAGTTTTGAGATTTCCTCTGTAAAGCTAAGTCTGAAAGTTGCTCTGCTCTCAGAGTGGCTCCATCTGTCCTCTCCCCCAGGAGCAGCAGAGAATGACCAATCAGTGACCGCAGGCGATTGTAACACAGGTCATTTAGTACGGCTCTTTTTTCGGGGTGGCTTATCTGCTCTGGCAGCGCGGCCTGCAGCGGCGCCTCTGCCTAAAGTCCAGACTCTGATTGACCACTACGTGGGGAAGAGCTCTTTTCAAACACTAATTTCAACCCTCTATCTGTTGCCCCCCCACTCGAAACTGCCCCCCCACACATTCTCTGAAGAGGTTTGACCATTTACAAGTTTATGCGCCGCAGCCTCACACGCTTTCCTCGTTTGCTCCACTAAAGCTTTAAATGTTAGTCCTCCTGATCACGGCTGGGAGTGAGAGAGAGAGGGGGGAGAGAGAGAAAGAGAGTGTGTGAGAGGAGAGAGAGAGAAAAAGGGGGTGTGTGAGAGAGAGAGGGGGGTGAGAGAGAAAGAGAGAGCGAGAGTGTGTGTGTGAGAGAGAGTGTGTGTGTGAGAGAGAGAAAGAGGGAGAGAGAGGGTGTGTGTGAGAGAGAGAGAGAGTGTGTGTGTGAGAGAGAGGGTGTGTGAGAGAGAGAAAGAGGGAGAGAGAGGGTGTGTGAGAGAGAGTGTGTGTGTGTGTGTGAGAGAGAGAGAGAGAGTGTTAACCCTTTACTGAAAAAGTGCCTACACTGGTCAGCTGCAGCATACTTCAAAGGTCTTCAATGGTCAGGACCCCCACAGTGCTAGACAGTAGTGTCCTGTGACCACTGATGAAGGACTAGAGGATGTCCAATCCAGAGATGTCTGGATAGTTTTGGTTGGTGAATGCTTCTCAGTCCAGCAGCAGCACTGCTGTGTCTGATCCACTCACACCAGCACAACACACACTAACTAACACACCGCCACCACGTCAGTGTCCCTGCAGTGCTGAGAATGATCCACCTCCCTAATAGTATCTGCTCTGTGGGGGTCCTGTGGGGGTCCTGATCATTACCTGTGTGAAGCAGGTATAAAGACCCGCCCACTCAGACGGTCGTGTAGAGTGAAGCGGGTATAAAGACCCGCCCACTCAGACGGTCGTGTAGAGTGAAGCGGGTATAAAGACCCGCCCACTCAGACGGTCGTGTAGTGTGAAGCGGGTATAAAGACCCGCCCACTCAGACGGTCGTGTAGAGTGAAGCGGGTATAAAGACCCGCCCACTCAGACGGTCGTGTAGAGTGAAGCGGGTATAAAGACCCGCCCACTCAGACGGTCGTGTAGTGTGAAGCGGGTATAAAGACCCGCCCACTCAGACGGTCGTGTAGAGTGAAGCGGGTATAAAGACCCGCCCACTCAGACGGTCGTGTAGAGTGAAGCGGGTATAAAGACCCGCCCACTCAGACGGTCGTGTAGAGTGAAGCGGGTATAAAGACCCGCCCACTCAGACGGTCGTGTAGAGTGAAGCGGGTATAAAGACCCGCCCACTCAGACGGTCGTGTAGAGTGAAGCGGGTATAAAGACCCGCCCACTCAGACGGTCGTGTAGAGTGAAGCGGGTATAAAGACCCGCCCACTCAGACGGTCGTGTAGAGTGAAGCGGGTATAAAGACCCGCCCACTCAGACGGTCGTGTAGAGTGAAGCGGGTATAAAGACCCGCCCACTCAGACGGTCGTGTAGTGTGAAGCGGGTATAAAGACCCGCCCACTCAGACGGTCGTGTAGAGTGAAGCGGGTATAAAGACCCGCCCACTCAGACGGTCGTGTAGAGTGAAGCGGGTATAAAGACCCGCCCACTCAGACGGTCGTGTAGTGTGAAGCGGGTATAAAGACCCGCCCACTCAGACGGTCGTGTAGTGTGAAGCGGGTATAAAGACCCGCCCACTCAGACGGTCATGTAGAGTGAAGCGAGTATAAAGACCCGCCCACTCAGACGGTCATGTAGAGTGAAGCAGGTATAAAGACCCGCCCACTCAGACGGTCGTGTAGAGTGAAGCAGGTATAAAGACCCGCCCACTCAGACGGTCGTGTAGAGTGAAGCAGGTATAAAGACCCGCCCACTCAGACGGTCGTGTAGAGTGAAGCAGGTATAAAGACCCGCCCACTCAGACGGTCGTGTAGAGTGAAGCAGGCTTAACACACTAATCTGATACGCCACTTCAGAGACACCACACGGCTGAACACAGTGAGTATCAGTAAACAGCAGAGCTAGAACACACACAGCTAACACAAAACTAATAACCCAGAAACCAGTACAGACCAGATCTGACCGGTACAAACAGAACAGCAACAGCCAGAGAGATAAAGAAATCGTATTGGCTTGCGCTAATATAGCCCCGCCCTCGATCAGTATAGGCTAATCACACCGAAAAGTGACCAGCAGTCAGAATCAGCCCTAAAACGCTGGTCTGAGATACAGTCTAATCTGGGGTTTCTATGTTTAAGGGTTAATTCATGGTGTGCAGCTTGTGGTGAACTCTTCTCTTTATGGTAGACTTCTGCTGACCACTGGCAGCAGAGATGCCAGTATTTTACTGGTATTTTACTGTAATTTATGTTAACGGTATTGTACTGTAAACTGAATTACAGTATATGACAGTAAAATAACTGCGTGTTTATGGTACTAACCAACTAGCCAGCCAGCCAGCTAGTTGATGAATGGACCAATGGAAATGCTCCCAAATAGCTTGGAAAGATTTCCGCTTCCATTGACTTACATTGAAAGTAAAGTAGGTTTTTAGTCTCTCCTGTAAAGTTACAATTTTGGAAATACTTGTTTTCCATTGGACAGCGACGTTAGGCTGGTGTTGCATCATCTCCAATCCCACGGAAGCCCACACCTTGTGTGCTTGAATGCTTTATGAGGAGCTCCTCATTATTATTAATTATACTTTAATATATTTGTGTTTATTTGCAAATATTCTCGTACAGTGATGTATGTTATTTTTATTTTATTTTTATTTTTTTTAGCTTGCCTGTGTAAATGTGTCAGCAGTGTTTTTTTTTTTGTTTGTTTTTTTTGTGCTACCCAAAAAGAAACAAACCAAACAAAAACACTGAATTTGTAATAATGTTTTTGCAGATTAGCTCCCCGTCTGGACCGCCTGGACGGGATGTTTTGAACCCTCGCTGAATGTTTATTCAGGACTGCTAACGCCTCCTTCCCCAGAAAAGTTTGGGTTCTGCGGGACTCGGGTCCTTTACCTGAGATCTTTGTGAATTCTTCATTGGCTGTAATGAATAAGGCATGAGTTCGTCTGGAAGGGAAGCGCTGGAGCTGGAGGCGACTGTAATAAACAGCGGAAAGGTCGTGCGTGTGTTTAGCGGCTACCTGTAGCAGGTAAACTCATTACGCTCCACAGGAGACCCTCGCGGTTGGTAGGATCTGACTGGACTCTGAGTTCGGCCTGTTTGAAGGTGAGCCGTGACCTCTGGGCGCCCTCGCGGTGTCCCGGCTCTAACTGTTAACTGGCACGGCCGCCCAATTAGCGCGGCTATTACACCAAGAGTCTGTTTGATCGCTGCTGCTGTTTGATCTTTTGTCCTTTCCAAGTTTGTGTTGTATTGTTTTGCTTTGTTTTGGAGGAAGTGACTCGGTTGTTGAAGAGGGTCGCGGGAAGATGAAGCCCAACTCCTTACAGAACGCAGAGCGGTCCTAATTAAACATAATAATAACGTGTGTAGAAGTAAAAGCTAGCGCTAAAACCTTAAACCTGGCAGAGTGTTGCGTCTCGGTCATTGCAGTGTCTGAATTAATGATCAGCGCTCTCATCTCTCTGAGTGATGCGTTCAAAAACATTAATGATTGGGTTTGACTTTTAAGCCGCTCCCAGCAGTTACTGATATGAAGTATTTAACATAATAGTGGATTTAACGAGTCAGTGGGGAACCACCAGCGCCTCCTGATGATTTCTGAGAGTTAAATAAAATCAGTCAGTAACGTTTAGTTCAATCGAGTCTTAATGCTTCTATTTAAATGCTGAACGTTTTTGTTTTTACTGGAAACTAAAGGGTTAAATAGTTGAAACTGCCTACAAGATTTCTTAATTAGCCAATCAGGAAGGTTTTCTCTGTATGCACTCTTACCAAAGTTTTATATATATATATATATATATATATATATATATATATATATATATATATATATATATATATATATATATATATATATATATATATATACATAAAATTAACAGAATTAAGTATATATTCCAAGTATGCTATATGTATCAAGTATACTAATATCAGTGTACTAATTTAAATACTCTTTAAATACTTCTAGGGACTAAATTAGCCACTGTTAGTATAGTGTATACACTGTTAATTTACTAGTTTATGCATTGATTCATCTTCAGAAAAGCTGATCAACTGAACTTAATACTTATAATTTACTACTTTTATAGTATAGTAAGTTTTTGCACTTTAAAGTATTTGACTAAGTTTCAATATAGGTATTATATTTTTTCCACTTAAATGATTATTTCTGAGAGTTAACCTGTAGTTCAATCGAGTCTTTGTGCTTGTATTTAAATGCTGCACATTTTTGTTTTTACTGGAAACTTAAGGGTTAAACAATTGAAGCCGCCAACATAATTCAGTTAATTTTATTTTTTTATTATTTTATTAATATTTTTTTGGTAAGGGTACATACAGAGAAAACCATCCTGATTGGCTAATAAAGGAATTAAGTATATATCCCAAGTATGCTGTATGTAGTACGTCTACTAATATCGGTGTACTAATGTAATTTAAATACTGTTAAAATACTTCTCAGGACTAAATTAGCTGCTTTTTAGTTGAAATGTAATAGTAGTAAACTTTGAGTACATGACTAGCTAAAATCTTTTGTACTGCAGCTACAGTAAACGCAGTTTACTGATTTATTCATTGGCTCATCTTCAGAAAA
Organism: Megaleporinus macrocephalus; assembly: GCA_021613375.1. Taxonomy (NCBI): domain Eukaryota; kingdom Metazoa; phylum Chordata; class Actinopteri; order Characiformes; family Anostomidae; genus Megaleporinus; species Megaleporinus macrocephalus. The sequence goes on along the minus strand of CM038713.1, from coordinate 2,627,840 downwards.
GCTGATCAACTTATGAACTTTATACTTTATTTAATATTCTTATAGTATTTTTGCACTTTAAAATATTTGATAAGGTTGCAGTTTAGATATTTTATCTACAAACAAAATAATTAACTGTTGTAAACACACCAGTGTACATACGACAACATAAACAGGACATACTTGTATTCTTTACAAATCTCTATAATTGAAAACAGTTATTATACTGGATGCCTTTTTGAAAAAGAAGAATATTTACTTGTACTGAAGTACAGGGAGAGTCAAAAGTCTCAGGACACACGTCTGAATATGCCAGAAAGTAACAGGTG